>PYAF01003839.1:156886-192777 GCA_007407185.1 Glycine tomentella
TAATTTTGATCTTCCTATTTTTAAAAATATGTAATTTTGGTTCTCCTAATTGAAGATAGAGACATTTAGTTCTCCAATTTTATAAATGTGACACAAAATTCAAAAAATGTTGATAGATAAAAAATTAACCAAATATATCATAAATTTAGTGATGTGACTACAAAATGATTTATTTAATCTATATCATATTCAATATTAATTTTTTAACAATTAATATTTTCAATTTGAGAAAAGAACTAAAATTGTAGATTTTATAAGAGAAAAGAAGATTAAATGTTTTTTATTTTAAAATAGACTAAAATTACGAATTTTAAGAAATAAGGAGATTAAATATTTATATTTAAAAAATATAAAAATTGTGAATTTTAAAAATAAAAAACCAAAATTACATTTACACCTAAAAAACCACTTTTATGTTATAGTATGTGTCCAAATTCATACCAAATAGTCTTTTCTTCAAAGGGTCATAATATTTGGACATCCATAAATTTCAAATATATCATCAACACTTCTTATATTTCTTTTTATCTCTCTTTATTTATCATATTACATCATCAATAAAATCAATCACTTATTTCTCATTCCTTTTTTCCTTCCTATATATCTCACTTAAGGTGTTTAAATGTAAGGGGATGTGCAAGAATATATATTTTTTTTAAATTTAAATGACCCGTGCTCATTCTAATAAAGAAACTAAAAAATAATTAATGTCATGGGCAGTAGAAAACTCCCAAGTTGAACTCGTGCATGATTAATTTTAGTTAAATATGTGCATGAGATGGTCTGTTTGTATATATAGTACCCTTGTATATACAAGCCTCTTCGAGCCAAATCGGCATGGGTCACCAATAATTATATATCATCTAATTTAATTCTTGCAGATTGATTTGGTTCTTTACTGTCAAGAAAATAATAATAATAATAGGGATATATGCGCGCCCCGCGTGCATTGCACTAAAGATTAAAATAATTCAATTAAGTGGAATTAATGAGTCCCGCATGTACTATAAATAAAGCTTTAAAGTTTGAAGGTTATCATGCACAGCTAGAGCTTAATTAAGAGAGATGGGAGAAATAGAGAGAGTGCATGTGGACAAGGGAAGAAGAAGAAGAAGTCGAGGCCCAAATGGATATCTGGAAGTACATATTTGGGTTTGTGGAACTGGCAGTGGTGAAATGTGCGATTGAGCTTGGCATAGCTGAAGCCATAGAGAAGCATGGAAGTCCTATGACACTATCGGAGATATCATCAAGTCTAGGGTGTGATCCTTCACATGTGAAGCGCATAATGAGGTTCCTGGTGCAAAGAAAGATATTCAAAGGCGACGGGTGCAGCAGGGGCTATATTCAATCAGCTCTGTCTCGTCGTTTGATGAGAAACGGCGAACACCGCATGGCTGGTTTGCTCTTGCTGGAGAGTAGTCCTGTAAAGCTGGCACCTTGGCACAGTCTGACTGCTCGCGTCATGGCCAATGGCGACCCCTCATTTGCAAAGGCTCACGGTGAAGACGTGTGGCGCTATGCTGCCGCAAATCTCGATCACAACAACCTCGTCAATGAAGCAATGGCATGTGATTATAAGCTTGTTATGCCTATCATCATTCAAAGTTGCAGCGAGGCATTTCATGGCCTCAAGTCCTTGGTGGATGTCGGTGGGGGCAACGGCACCGCCATGCGCATACTGGCTAAGCTTACCCTTCCATTCGACCCATCAATTTTGATCTTCCTCATGTCATGGCCCACTATGGCGATGGCGATGGCGATGGCGTCCAACACGTGTCAGGCGACATGTTTCTAAGTGTTCCTAAAGCTGACACTGCCTTTCTTATGGTACAGTATTGATTAATTTGTGCACTTTAATTAAATAAAATCAATTTGATTGTTACTTAATTATATCTATCTATCTACTTGCATGCAGTGGGTTTTGCATGCACGATTGGTCAGACGAAGAGTGCATCCAAATCTTAAAAAAGTGTAGGGGAGCCATATCAAATTCAAAGGAAAATGGAAGGGTGTTATTATTGTGGAGGCGGTGATTGAAGAAGTAGGAGAAGGAGGGAAGCTTAACGGGTTGAAGGATGTAGGAATCATGCTGGACATGGTAATGATGGCGCACACTAACTTCGGCAAAGAGCGCACACTCAAAGAGTGGGAATATGTCATAGCACCTTTAGTGCTGAATCTTAAGGAGAGTTCTTGAGCAGAGATCCACCACTAAAGGAGGATAAAGATCTCCACATACAGATCTGGTTTTTTTCCAAGAACCTTCAAGATTCGTACGGTTTTTAACAAAAAATATATTTTAATGTTGTAACAGAAATGAGCGGGGAAGAAAACGAAAAAATAAGAGCAAGAAAATGGAAAAACAAGAGCAAGTAACCATACCTAAGGGGAAAGCGGAGACAAAGTGCTGACGGGAAGAGGAAGTGCCGACGAGAGGCGCAGAGGGGAGGGGAGGAGTGTGAGGGAGGGGGAAGAAGACAGAGAGAAAAAAAAAGGGGAAGGGGGAGAGTGTACGTGGGGAAGGTGAGGGAGGAAAGGAAAAAAAAATTAAAAAATGGGGGAGGGGGAGGGTGAACGTGGGGAAAGGAAGGAAGAAAGGAAAAAAAAAATTAAGAAATGGGGAGGGGGATGGTGAACGTGGGGAAGGGGAGGAAGAAAGGAAAAAATAATAAGAAATAGGGATGGGGAGGAAGAAAGGAAAAAAATAAAAAAAAATGGGGAGGGGGACGGTGAACGTGGGGAATGGAGGAAAAAAGGAAAAAAAAATAGAAATGAGAGGGGGGGAACGTGTAGTCGGAAATGAGAAAGGGAAAATGAAAAAAAAAGAGAGAAAGGGAATGAGAAGTGAATGTTGGAGTGAAGAATGGAAAAATAAAATAAGGGGGGGTGGGGAGAGAAAGGAAGGGGGTAGGGAGATGAAAAAAAAATTAAAATTCAAAAAACTAGCTGTTAAACTAGTCGTTTTCTTCTGAAATTTTTTTGCTATAAATTGATTTACAACTAACCATTGATGTATACAATTTTCATTTTCATTTGTCAATCTTTTTTCTCCAATCTCTTAGTTAAATTTTATTTGTGTTAAATAGATCCAAATCAATTTGATTAGCAAAGTTATATGAGTTTTTTTTTTACAAAATTATCACTTGCTTAAGTCAACCCAAAATTCAGAAAATCGCCCCCCTTTTTTCCCCCTCCCTTTTTACCACCACCACTACCAAATTATTTTATGTCAACCACTCAAATCCCTTCCACCAAAAATTCTCAAAGTTCTCAAACATTTCCTTCAATGCCACCAAACAATCCTACCATCATTGAAAATCATGAAGTTGGGTCACAATTTCCACAGTTTTGAACCCAAATTGGGCTAGAAGATACCGTCGTTGACAAAGTAGGAAGATCTTCTACAAAAAGGAAGGCTTGAGTCGTCTTCGCAATTGAAGAAGATACATGCCTTATTAGTTCATGGCTCAACATCTCAACTGGTTCAATTGTTGGTGTTGGTCAAGGAAAAGAAGCGTTTTGGTTGAGAGTCACGGAAAATTACAACAACTTTAGAGGTGAACTCCGCGAAAGGGCATTGAATCAACTGAAATCACGATAACAAAAAATTAATCTGGGCATGCAAAATTTCAAAGGTCATTACAAGCAAGCGGTATCATTGAAGAAGAGTGGTTGCATGGAGAACGATGTCATGCTTCATGCATATGCCATATGGAAGGAAGACGAAGGTAGAGATTTTGGTCTAGAACATGCTTGGCGACTTCTGAAAGATCAACCGAAATGGTTAGACCAGTTTCCTGAAATTGCTCTAAGAGGACGAAGATTTCTACAGTTGGGGCATATTCATCGTCATCTAATGCAGAAACACAAGTGGAAGATGCCGAAGCTGACACACCGTCTCCAATTGTCCTTCCAATGGGGCAAAAGGCAGCCAAAAGGAAGAGCAAGGGGAGGAGTAGGAACATCTACTAATGTTGTAGACTTGACTGGTGTAGAGCAAGCAATGAGGGAAAGAAATATTGTGAACGCTAAACTAGCAGTCTTACAAGAGAAAGAACTGAAAAAAGAGTATTACGACATTCTCATGAAGGACACATCTACAATGTATGAAACTTAACTCCAAGACCATCAAGCCTTTTGTAAGATAATTAGGCTAAACTAGGAATGTAGTATTAAACTACTCGTATTTTATTTTGTTATTATTGTCTTTTAATTTTATTTAAGTAATAAAGTAGCCATTACAAAACTAGCCGTTACAAAATTAGTCGTTATGGAGTAGCCGTTACAAAACTAGCCGTTATAAAACTAGCCATTACAAAACTAGTCGTTATAAAACTAGCCGTTAAACTAGTTATTTTTTATTTGCTATATATTTGTTCAATTCTCATTCATTGTTGCACATCTCCTACAATCATTCATACAATGGATCGAAATAATGAGTTCGATAGAGTTTGGAAAGAAACTGTTTATCAAACACTTTACGACGATAGTGATGAACAAATACTGAGCTATCTACGTGAGATGCAACATCAAGGAGGCAACAACAATCAATGTCGAAGGCCTAGAAGAGTCATTAATCGCAATCGTGAAGATGGGCATCTAGGACTGATGAATGACTACTTCTCTGAAAATTTGGTTTACACAGAGACTCAATTCTGACGTAGGTTTCGAATGCGGCGACAATTGTTCAACCGAATTGTCAACGCTCATAGTAACCACGATGAGTATTTCCAATTGAGATTTGATGCTATTGGTAGAATGAGTCTCTCGCCGTTGCAAAAGTGTACTGCAACTATCCGTATATTGGCATACGGATCACTTGCTGATTCTGTTGGCAAGTACATTAGAATTGGCGAATGCACCGCAACTCAATGCTTACAAAAATTTGTAAGGGGTGTCATTGAAATATTTGGAGAAGAGTACTTGGGAAGGCCCAACAACAATGACATAAATCGCCTTCTACAAATTGGAGATGCACGAGGGTTTCCAGGTATATTAGGTTCTATTGATTGGGAGTGGAAAAATTGTCCAGTTGCATGGCAAGGTCAATTTCGTAGAGGTGATCATTGCAAATCCACAATAATACTTGAAGTAGTTGCTTCACAAGACTTGTGGATTTGGCATGCATTTTTTGGAGTTGTAGGTTCAAATCGCATGTGTTTGATGAGGTTTTGCAAGGTCGAGCTCCTCCAGTACAATTTTCAATTAATGGAACTCCATACAATATGGGGTACTATCTTGCAGATGGTATTTATCCTAATTGGGCCACATTTGTGAAGACCATACCAATGCCACAAGGTCTGAAAAGGAAATTATTTTCAAAATGTCAAAATGCAGTGAGAAAGGATGTTGAACGAACATTTTGTGTGCTCAAATCTCGATTCGCAATTATATGCGGTCCATCGCGTGCTTGGAACATGGATACAATGAAGGATATAATGTTGACATGCATTATATTGCATAACATGATTGTCGAAAACGAATGAGATACATTTGGTGGTAATGTTGATGTTGATTATGATCACGTCGATAATGAGATTTCAAATGTTGAAGTATCTCGTGGTGCTCCTCCTGACTTTGCTACATACTTGCAAACAAGACGTGTTATGCATACAAGAGTCATCAACAACTTCAAGCAAACTTGGTAGAGCATATTTGAGAACATTGCGGTCACAAAAATGATGAAAATTGATTTTTGTTTAAAATTAATGTCTTGCATCTTTTTATTATCAATTTTATGTATTTTTTATTTATTTAACATTTAATTATAAATAAAAATTATTTAAATTTTATCATTTCTTAATATTAATATATTTTTTCTATACTTTATTAATTAAAATTTATTATTTAATTAATTTAATTTAATCAAAATTAAAAAATTTAAAAGTGGGATCTATGTGAGACACATTAAAAGTTATCTAAGATCTTAATTTGAGATATACCACAAAAGAAAAAAATGTCACAAATCTTAAAAGATCTCCAATCTTATATAATACTATAAAGTCGACCAAAAAATAAATTAAGATTTCAAATTAGGATTTATCACTAAAGTTACTCTCATCAAAATGGTGGGATTTAGCTCGTACACTGTCAAACCTATTCCCTCTGTGCAGTCCGTCATTATGGCTTTCTACTAAAATATCCACCAAAAATTACCCTTGCAAGTTTGCCACTAAAATGCATTAAATAATTTTCTCGAAAATAAAACATATTGTGTGATCCATCTTGCTCGTGTAAAACAGTGTAAGTTAATTTGTTGTAACAATATGAAAGCATTTCATTTTCTGTATCTTTAATTCATACTGTATTTTCTTTCTTCTCTACGCGCACCACGGCAGTATTGATTTTACGTGCAAAGCTATAAGCATCTGACTTAACTCTATCTAAAGCAAAGATTGGCCAGGTATCGAGTTATCAATGATTTGCATAATTACCTATTTTATGAAACTCGGATTAATTTAATGTCGAATATATTATATATATAGTATTTATTGGCATATGTAATTACTCTTGCTATTGGATTATTATGAGTATTTATAAGTATATATGTAGATTATATATATTTCTAGTCTTTAAAAAAAAAATCCAGACTTAAAATAAAATATAATTGTTAGAGAAACCATGCTTGCAGAGCTAATAATAAATCAAACACTTCACTTTTGGAGTTATCAAAATGTTGTAACTCTGCATGGTTTGGTTAAGTTTTGATGTTTTTCATCATCGGAAGTGCAAAAACATATTATTATGATATATGTATAAAATAACATCATTTTTAGAATCATGCTTCTTATAATTATTTTCATATGCGCTTAATTGGACCATTCTTTGGAATAACATATTTATCTTAATATAGTTATATGATGCATTTTTCTTATCCATCATATTCTTTATGTGAGTATAAACTTCTTAACACATGTATGATATATGCCTAGCTAATTGGAATTTTTTTTTTCATTGTTAAGAATCTGTATTTCAATGTTTTATTGGTTGGTGTATACCTTGACCGTAATTGGTATTCTAATTTTAAAACAATTAATCTATTTTGTAGATTGACATTAATCAATTACTAGAATTTTTCTTTTAATTATAAATATATTAATTATGTTCAATAATTGTGTTGTTTGTTTTTGTCATAATAATTATGATCAATAATTAGTATTAGGCACTAAATCATTGATGGACATTATATTGTGCTTTATTCTAAGAGTGACCTTGTAATGAATTTGGTCATTTATTGTATAGCCCGTTCAGAAATCCCTAGCTACATGCATGTTGCTTATGTCTTATGAGTTATTAAACTGATACCCCATTACACATTTTGATACACATGAAAAAACACTCTAGAAAGTGGGCTATTTAATCTCGATACAAGAACACAAGTCTCTCTTGTCAGTTGAAGCATTACGGACTCAAGGATGAAGTCAAGAACACTTTCTTGATCTCTCTCTTCATGTATGATTATTAGTATGCTAAATATATGTCTCTCTCTCTCTCTCTCTCTCTCTCTCTCTCTATATATATATATATATATATATATATTTATATAGCGGATGTCCCTCTATTGCTATTAAATTCATCAAATATTTCGCAGAAGAATCAAGCAAACAATCACATTCCACACAAAATAATAATGAAAATTTGAAGTACCGGCCTTAGTTCTATGTGATCACAAACTCTTCAAAGTGGCAATTGAAGTATTCGCACAACGGCAAATCTTCACAGAGCAACTAAAGTCATCATGCGGCAGTGAACAACATCTTTCCAATGGTATAGAGAGATTAAGAATGGTAGGGGGGTGGTTTCGCAGTGGGGTCATAAAAAAGAATGAGAGAACTAGAGAGAGAATAAAAGAAAGTGAGGGTGCGATCGATTGAGAATAACGTCCAGACCTAGCATCGGCTAAGTGCAACTTTATCACAAAAACTAATAAGATCACCTTGAATAATGGCTTAGGAAGCCTAGAAAACATAAGAATCGACTTTAAACATATAAAAATTCATCTGAACTTATTACATCAAAAATAAGTGTATCTTGAGTATAAAGCTTCGAGTTTATTGTGTTCTTCACAATATTATCTTTAAATTTTGTGAATTTATCTTTGAATTGTAAAAATGAGACAATTCTTTGATTAAGCTCTAATTTAACTAAACCTTCTTTAGCTTTCACTTTCATGATTAAACTATGAAAAACCTTTTTGTTTGTTTTTATCAATGAGTTTTCCATCCATTACAATTTATTTTTAAAGTTATTGGACCTTGACAAGTTCATGTTAGGTTGATAGTATTATTTAAACATTAAAAATTGAAAAAAGAAATGAGATTCAAAAGGTTGTGTCCACTGTCCACATAATGTTGTTTGACTAATGCTTTTTTTGGGTAAATAGTTACTTTGTTCTTGTAGTTTGCATTTAGTGAAAATTTTGTCCATATATAATATGATTCTGTTTATGATCATTTGATGACAGGTGGAAAGCGTCACTTCCATCCATGGAAGATAAGTCAAAGAAAACCCTCACAAAGGTGATGAATAGCTCCTGATAAATCCAAACGGGTTCAGCCTGAAATCTAGAGAATACTTTCATAATATATAAGTATTTTTTTTCCTGAAAATTCAAGTTCCCATTCCATTGTAATTTTCGTGAACATATAAGCAACCAACCTTTAATTATTCTAAATGCACCATTAACTGCAATTATGAACATTAATTGCAATTATGAAGGCAACCAACATTTAATTATTCTAAATGCACTTTAATTCCTAGTGGTGGTACAAATGAAAAGACACCAAGGCTGTCGCCAAAATAAAATAAAAGAAATACAATTTTATTTAATTCTAAAAAAAATGAAAGTTAGCAATAGCACCCTCCAACTCTTTGGTCTTCAATAATAATCATGCATTGAAATAGTTTTGATTAAATGTACTTCACCCTAGGCTTAGCTTCAAGAAATGTTGATATCACTTGTTGTAGGGTCTTTCTTGCCTTTATGGCGCTAGCTCTGGTCATAAGTCCTCTTAATCCTTGTTTCGATCATTGAGCTTCAATATCCTCATCAATATACTATGAAAATGATCAAGTTAGTCCACCACAATGCAAATGTATCAACAATTTAGTCCAACCATCAAGTTATCTTGTTTTTGTTAACATTTTTGACAACATGGCCCATGAAAGGCAACGTGATAAATCCATATGGCGAAAATGAACTCCACATTGCTGACAAGGAAAATCAATGAATGCAGATCATGTGCCACGTCAATCAATAGTGTTTTAGACTAAAATGTCAATGATACTTTTTTTAACTATTGATTTTAAGTTCACGAATCTAACAAATGTTTTACTAAAGATTTTGTTCTTCTTAATTTTGTTGTAATAGGTTTTGCAATGACAAATTGGTCCCCAACATTTGTAACTAAATGAAAAAATGGTCCACAATATATAAAAGTGGATACTCACTTAAAACATTGATGACAAAATCTAGATCGGTTTCATCATCAAAAGATTATTGAGCGTCATCATCACAACCTCCATCATTATCCTCTCTCATCTTCATTTTTCTCCTCACTATCTTGTTTATCATCCCCAACTTCACCAAAGAAATCAATCATTACTTCAGTCACTATGTCTCGTTTTTCTACATTAAGACCACCATAATCATGTGAAATATCATAAAAAGGATGGACAACGACTCTGCAGATTTGTCAGCCACTACATCTACTTCTTACACATTACCCACACCACCATCATTGTCTTTACACTAAGAACCAATTTTTTTGCTACCTTATCAATTTCATTTAGCACATCATCTCCAATACACTCATCTATACCCACATCCTCACCATCAGGCACCTGTTCGTTTATGTTGTCAACTAATGGCTCATTAACAACATTAGACACACCTTCTATGAGTATCTCTAGCATGCCACACACAAAAGAAAAAAGGGTTAAAACTCAAGATTATCATTCATGATGATGCAATAAAGTAATAAAAATACGACCTTACCTTACAAAATTGTCTCTCATCTTTAACACATAAGGAGATATTCTCTTCAAACGACAACTATAAATGAAATGACACCGTTGGTCGACACGTAATCAACATTTGCCACCGACACTGCAAATGGTGGGAAACAAAGATTTACCACCGACATCGACAAATTGATCCACAATGTGCGGAGTTTACTTTTGTCACGTGGATTTGCCACGTCGTCCTTCACGCCGCTAAAAACATTAACAAAAATAGAGACAACTTTACGGTTGAACTAAATTATTGGTACATTTTTTTGAACTAAATTTATCGTTTTCATAGTACAAGGACAAAATTATAATCAAATGCAAATTATATGGATCAAAGTGGCTATTTACCTTTTTGTTTTGTTTTTTTGGTATGCAAGTTACACGTGGAAACATATAGAAGACTTTGAGAAGTGTAATTTGACCATCTCAAACATTGTTCAAACTTCAAACAAGCAGCTTTACATATTGATCTCCTAAAACTTACAGTAATTTACTAATCCTATACTTAAGCTTAGGTGTCTATAGATCTCATGTGTACTTTTCATACTATCAATTTCTTGTATATGCAAAATTTTGTACAATTATTTTACAATCTCTTTTTGAATCAATCACATTGGCACTAATATTTTTCTGCACTCTATTATCTTTGATTGAAACTTGCCAAATTATTATAGAAAAATATTTATATAAATTAATAGTTAAATAACATTAAAAAATATGATAATTCATGACTCAACACAAGTACGATATTACATCTCATCTCATGTGAATGAAACAAGCAACTCATTCTAAAAAAAAAAAAAAGGTTGAAGTTAAAATGTCTTTAATTGTTATAAATACAATTTTATTTTTTATTCTTTTCATTTTTCTGATTAATCTTCATAAAAATTGAAAAATTCAAAAAAAGCCACTGATTAATATGAAAATTAAAATTAATATCAAAATTTTTAAAAAAATAAAGATTAAATGATACTAAACTTACATGAGTCAAAAACATACTTTACCCATAAGTTCATAAACTGCAATATATCATTGGGGCTAGAACCTGCTGGACCTTTTCAATTGTTCATTTTCTTTAAGGACCCAACTACCCCAGTTAGTAGTTAGTGATGACGTTAAATAACAAAGTAATCTTTGAAAGAAAAACTAAAGCAATAATTCTTCCTTTTAAAGAAATCTAAATACAATATTGTCATGTTAGTTGGAACTTTAATTTGACGGCTGACAAGTAACACTTTAGTTTGATTATAAAATTTAAAGCAAGTCTTAGTGCGAACCATGCTAATTTGCAAATTATTGGTCTTCTTCATATCATCAGTTGATTCACTTCAACCTCCATGCGTTTCTCTAATTCTCTTAAATCCTTCTCTTTTATTCAGGACGATATATACCCTTGCACAAAATATATATAACATATTAAATTACGTACTAACAATTAATAGTAGATTATGTTATTAGAACAAACTTTATTCGGTAAAAAAATTAAATTATCAGTATAAAGCTTTATAGATTTAGTATACTAACAATATGATAAATCAATCCGTGACTAATTCTAATACTTGATTTGATTCTTTTAAATTAAGGTATCGTATAAAAGATTGTTGGGAGAACTATCTATCTATTATGACTTATGAACGTCCTGATTTGAAAGTAATCTTTCGTAAAAAAATACACTAATATAACTATAAAGATATGATATATCAAATAAATAGATAAGTGTGTTGGTATATATATTTCTTGTCGCTTGTGTGGTTGCTAGATAATTTATAAACTGTTTTATTAGAAAAATGATTTACAGACACTTCTTACATCTTGAGAGAGAAAACAGATAATGTTTAATTTTGTTGGTGACTAGGAGAAATCAGACACTCCGTGTCAAATTGGTTTTCCATGTTTTTTTTTTTAAAAAAATAAAAGGAAGGATAATAAAAGTTAGTAGATGGTTTGTGAATATAGTCATATAAATAAAATAATAACTTATAGATACAGTTATAGGGATAAAATGGATATAAAAATGTGTACATTAAAACACTTATTCTATTTATATATAGTTATAAATGTAATGTAATTGAAAGGGAGATAGAAAGAGAAGAGAGATAAATGATTAATATTATTGATGATATAATCTGATTAAAAGAGATAAATAAAAAGAAATAAGAGATATCGATCAACGTTAAAATTTATAAGTGTCCAAATATCATAATTTATTTATTATAATGTCAATAACTTCAATAACTTTCCTTATACTTTCCCTAAATCCGTATGCTGATAAAATGATCCAAAGCTTTAAAAAATTGGTTGTGTATCCAAAAACTTGTTGCTAAACAAGCAACATCAAAAAATGAAGACATTCATGATGTTAGGGCAATTTCCATTCCTATCACAAGCCTTTGTATTGGGGAAAAGATGGAGATTGTTTTATACCTAAGTGAAGGTTAATTTTAGATTTTCTGAAAATTGCTTAGGACCTTTTTGTAATTTAACTTTAAATGTTTTGGAGAAAGTACATGTATAGTTAGGACAAACTATAAGGGAATATTGCAGGTGAGTATTACTCTAATTTGCTTTTTTTTTTAATTTGACATTTTAGTCTACTCAAATTGTTTTAAATTATAATTTGATTATAATAAATATTTCAAAATATTTACAATCCATTGATGTTAAAATGAATAAAATGATAATAATTATAATTAATTACTAATAAATTTTAAGAAAAATTTATATACTTAAAATACTTTTAAATAAAACTATTTACCTTACATGGCACAAGTCACTACATTCTAGTTATATACAATCACATTCATTTATTTTTAACTTTATGAATGTAAAATTTTCAAAATAAAGTTGTTCTTTTTTCTTTACAAGGCCAGCATTTTAACATGATATCTGAGTTATTTTAAATCATTTGATACCTATCGTCCAATTCTACGAATAAATAAAAAATGCAACGGCCGAAGCTTTGACAAGTAGAACCAAAAGAAAATTTGACTTTTGATTGTATGACATCGCATTGTATAGTCAACACTCATCACATGTCGAAAAAATGGTATACAAAATACGGTAATTGCTTTTACACTCACCCGCAATGATTTATCTCATAAATTTAGTAAACCGCTATATCTACCTCGAATATAAATACGTATAAAGTAGACGGACGTTCCACTCAAATTTTTTCGTAGAATAAAATGTATGCCTCACAACGAAGAACTTCATCAAGGGAAACTTCACGCACATATGCATCACTTGCCTGATACCATGTGGAACCCTCATCCTCTTTATCACCCTTCCCACAGTTCCTCTGGCCCCCTCTCACATAGGCAACATAGTGACCCCCTCTCATAGTTCCGGAGTGCTCCACTAAGCCAACCAGGTGGTATACATACTTCTCTTCATTTATGCATCTGCTTGGATATAATTGGGAGTGAATGACATGCTAGTATATCAACGAACTACTAAAGAAAAGAAAAAAACTAAACATCTACAATCAAGACTGCATTTACGAATCCAAACTGTTTGCAATTGCAATGAAGTGAAATTATGTCCAAAATATTTCTTGTCATAAAACTAAAAAGACAATCCTGAACACTTGAAAAAAGAAAAGAAGCTAAATTGAAGATAATAGGGTAAATATGAAATAAAAGCAAACATGTAGAAGCATCTATAAAACACGGACCTCCGACATAGACACGGCTAATGTTCAAAATATAAGACACTGGGATACTATATATATATATATGGCCAAAATCTAAATTGAGAATTAAGATTTATATATTGACATTCTAAAAACAGTTTTAAAGCTTTACAATTTTCATGTGATAATGACCATCACAAAATGAATACTCCCTCCTTTACAATTTTTATTTTGTTCCAAAATAGTAGTATTTTTAGGCTTTTAAAGCTATTTTTTCCAACAATACCCCTAGATATGATTAAGAAGATAAATTAATACTTGCATTAAAAAGAGACATCAGTCATAAAAATAAGTTAGTGGAAAGCATAGTGTATTTATAATTGGTAGATAGTAAGATAATTCATGACAAAAGTAGTTGAAAAGCTGAGAGTATTTTTATCTAAATTTGTATTAATTGAATATTTCTTAATCAGTGTCATAACCTTAAATGGAGCACCAGTACTGAAGATGGATGAAGACTACATCAGACAAGGATGAAAACAAGGACAAAGGACAAAAACATAGATGTCCAGCAACCACGATGCTGGAGGAGCATCACCCAACCACAGATGCCCAAGGTGCAGCTGGCAACAACAAAAACCATGGTGACTGACCCGGCAACCACCACACTGGAGTAGAGCGGCAACTGACAACCAAGACAAAAACAGGGTTTTGTGTGCAAAGATGTTTGCATTCAATGGAAGAACAGGTTCTGTGCTTCATAATATTTTAAATGAATTCAGTTTTTAAAAAAATTTATAATATTTATAATATTAATATTAGTTGACTTTTAAAAAACATATCTTTTCTTTATGATAGGAGTGAATGATAAGTGTCTAGCCAGTAATAGTTGTCAGCTCACTCTCTTGGCCAGTGTTCAAGAGGCAACTGAGCCAAAAATAAATTGTTCAAGGCATGTCTAAATAGTTTCTGACATGCTGATATTGGGAAGGGGTGTCTATGCTTTATAGATTGTTCAAACTTCAAACAGGATCTAGCAAAGTGGCAAATTACCTGGGATCAATATAGGGTCTAATATCCATTGTTTCTCTGAAATTGACATGGCCATTTAACTTACTTAAGCGACCACGGGCATCTTGGCTGAATCTCTTCAAGTGAATGGTCAAGACAGGAGGAGCTTTATAAATGAGGACTCTCTTAGTTGCATCCCTCTTCACTTTCACACTTTTGGAGTCAGCCTCTTCTGAGTCATTGTTATCATTAACTATCATCGGAGAATCTCTTCTTTGGACATTTTCAGTAACACAAGAATCAACAGCTAAATGACTACAGCTTTCTTGATTGCAAGTATTATGAAAACTTGAAGACTGTAATTCATCATTATGTGTATCTTCCATTTCAAATGATCCACTATCACTTTCATTAACAATTAAACTAAGCTCATCTCTTTGACCATTTTCAAGATTTGTGTTGTGTTTATCACATGCAACCAAATTTTCTACATTTTGGTCATTTTTTATGCCCCCATTTCCAATGGTTCTGAGTCTTCTGACTCTAACAGAACAAGAGTTAACTGCATGCCATGGTTCATCATGAATTCCAGTCTCATTTCCATCAGATACAGCTCTTGCCTGCTTTTTTTCTTCCATCTTTTGATGTTGGAGAACTTTTGAACAGTTCTCACAATGCCAAGCATTTTCATCTGAGAGAAGCTCGGATTTTATAAAATGTGCCAAGCAACTCTCTACAGAGACAGGAGAATCAGTATCATCTACTTCATCTGGATCAGACTCACTGTTGCTTCCAATGATAAAACCAGCTTCCATAACCTCACTACATGAAGATGGTCTAGGAGCAGGCCCAGCAACAATTTCAGGCTCATTGAATAAGTCACCAAAGCCATCAAACTCCAATTCTTCTTGACCACCACCCAAAACAGATGAGGAGCCATCACCATCTCCTCCAATGATCTCGGCAGCAGAGGAACTTTCTTCTTTGTATGGAAGTAAAAGCACTTCTGAACCTTGAACTTGTAATGGAACCTCGTCTTCCCACCCATTTGCTGAAGAAAATTTGGGACTTAGGTTTTGATCCTCCTTAAGGAAACAAACAGGACCACTAGATTCACAGCTGGCCTGTCCATGCAATTCATTTAAACATTCATCTTTGCTCTCAGTATCCTGTACCTCTGGAGCATCCTCCTTTTGGGAAATGAAATCACATTCATTTGTTCCAGCTTCCACATAATCCAACCATGAAAATTCGTCTAACGTTTTCATTGCACCATTGTCAATCACTTGCTTATGTTGAGACTCTCCAGCAGTAACCAAATTAGGTGAAGACAAGTCCTCTTTATCAGCTATACATTTTATTTCTTCAGAACCTAATAATGTAGAATCAGCAGAACAAGTCCCCATCTCTCCAGAAACTAATATAACGGACAGATCAGGGCAAGATGATTCGGGGCTGGATAATTGGTTTGATTGAGTTTGAACAGGTAAGGAATCAGTATCCCTGTTAACTCTGACTCGAGTCTTTCCACCTTTTTTTGGTGGAAGTTTAGCTTTTTTGGTTCGGGGTACTTGTTGGGCCTTGCGAGGTGGAGGTTTCTTAGTTGGAACGGGCAGTGAAAGATCTAAGAAAGGTTCATACACTGTTGAGAAATGGCCACACTCTGTGCAACATACAGTACTAGATATCAGACCCCCGAATAAAGCATCAACTAAAGTATTGGAAGAGGTCCCATCTCTTTTGGGAGAACCATTCCGTTTCCTTCCGGATAGTTCTTCAGTACTTAACCCATCCAGTAAACAACGGAGCAATTCGTGACTGTCATGCTGCTGATATCCTCGAAATTGGGGAGACTTAGAACAGACACAGCCAAAAAAAGATCTAGGATTTATAACATTTTTTAATCCTAATTCAGGGTTTGTTTCAGATAAAAGCTTCTTCAAGGAACTAATAAGTGGCCCAACAGGAGCATCTAACTTAAGAAAGTTGTCCCGCAATCTATTCATAGCCAGCAGATTTTGCATAATTGAATTGAAGAAGCAAGTATTCCCAAGATTAATCATACCTCTAACTACATAACCACCTTGTCCATATGAATCATTTGCGAACAGAGCTCTTGACTTAATTTCTGAAGTAATACTACCGCCATCCCCAACGGAAACATCCTCAATATCCACTGAAGATTTTTCTTGTGTTCGTCCTTTCAACAGTTTCACAACATCAGATAGAAGATGACCCGATTCATCAGTTTTTTCAATTTTATCAACTTGAATAAGCATGTTGCAAGGAAAACACCAACACAGTTGGGGCTTATCAAAATGAACCACCAAGGGGTGCCGGTTTTTCCTTGCATGCCCTACCACATGGCAGTGAGGGGTTATTGGTAGCCCCACGCCTCCACAGGTATATTGACCACACTCCAAACAAACCCATATAGATTTTGACTCAGATTTTGAATCTAATGATGCACCACCTTTCTTCTTCCCATGTTTACCTTTTCCTTTACCACTCCTTCTATTAGTCGCACCTTCCCTACAATCTTCACACCTAATGGATCCAGAAGAGCCAATCTTAGTGGATAACCTGTCAAAATTAACCCCTTTTACAAGATGAGGGCAAGAATTTGTCTCTTTTGCAACCTCATCAACAGACTCAACAGTCGGGTTGGATGATTCAATAACCTTGATTGGCAAATGGGTAGCAACCCCCTTCTCCTTGGCAGAACCTCGAGTCTTCTTTCTGACTTTCTTCCCCATCAGTTCCTACAATCCAAAACAAATCAATGAAGTCTGCCAGCACACAACAGATATCCATTATACATCAAAAGGGGGAGGACGAAAACAGAGAATTTAAGTTTGCAAAGCACTAATGTTTGGAATCCAGGAGAAATCAGATATAAGAGTGTGATGTTAGAACGAAGAAGAAGAATTCGGATACATTGCTGGGTCCCTACCGAATGGTTAGGATGCGAGTGGAATAATGTAGTTGAAAGCATCAGATCGAAAGATATTGTGATTGAAAGCATTTATGAAGAAACAAGCAATACAAATACAAAGTGAGTACCTGCCAGCGAGTAAGCGGAAAGGCCTGGAGGAGTTTGGGCAAGAGAAGATGCAAAGCAAAGCCAGTGAGTCAGATAAATCCAATAAAAGATACTACTGTCTGTAGTAACGATTGAAGAAGAGTAACAGTGTGGTGAGTGCTGTGGAAACGGAATGGATGCCTCTGACGACAGACCTGCAAGGTTTGGTTTGGTTTGTTTACCAGTCCAGACGGGTCACTACCCGATCCGCCCCTCTTTCGAGAAGAAACCAAGCAACGCAACTGTACCCTAATCTTAATCTATATCCTCGATAGATTCATCAAATCACTCTTTTAACTCCAATATTTGGTCTTCAAATCTCTAACTTTTATATAAATGATATAAATCATAAAAAATATAATTTTAATTCAGTCATACAAAATTTTTCTTTAAATTTTTAAGAAATATTTATAAGATTTTGAAATCATAACTAATATTTAAAATATAATTTTTATTTATAATTATTATATTATTTAGAATAAATAGTTAAATTTGTTATGAAAATGTGAGATACGGATAAATTGATTTCTAAATAATAAAAAATTTAAATTTAATCTTTTAATAAATAAAAAATTAAATTTAATCCTTTAATATATAAAAAAATTACAATATATTAGTATATCAGATAATTTAATAATAAAATAATCTCATATAAATTTAAGAGTAGAATTAATTTATCTACTTTTTTACATATTCAAAAATTAAATTTGTATTTTTCATCAAGATTAATGTATCACCTATCACATTTTCAAAAAAAAGTTTAACCATTTACTTTAATATTTAAGTTATTCCATGATATATAGAGAGATGGAGAGAGTTTGCTTATCTTATCTTATTAGCTTCCTAACTCACTCTTCTTCAGAATAAGAAATTGATAAAATATGATAAGAGATAAGTTAGCATTATCATTTGGCGCAACAGACATATTATCCTATCCGATCATATTCAGGCCACTAACATGTCCTAGAGTGTATATTGCTGTTATATTAATCCTGAGATTAAATAAATTATATTTAATTTAAGATTATATTAAAGAAGTTATTGGGATGTGATTGGAGAGGATGTGTGGAAGTTTGTGGCAAGGCTGTTTGAGATAGGCATGTTTGATGTGCGAGCAGCGGAGGCTCTCATGGTGCTTGTTCCTAAAGAGCGTGCTCCTATATATTTTAAGAATATTTTTGACCCATAAGCTTGAACGTGGTGTACATGTTGATCTCTAAGGTCCTTGTTAACAGGTTGAGGCCTTTTCTACAGGAGATTGTTAGCCCGTTGCGAAGCAGTTTCATCCTGGGAAGGGGTACGAAAGATAATGCTATAGTGCGCCAAAAATCATTCATCATGTGTGGAGGTCGAAGAAAAAAAAAATGGAGATGTGAGATTTAAGTTCGATCTAGAAAAAGCTTATGACAAGGTTAATTAGGGCTTTTTAAAACAAATGTTGAGACTGTTGTCTGTTTGAGTATTCGAAAGTGATAATATCCTTGATCATGCATGGGATTCATTCAACTAGAATTTCCTTGTTGTGGAATGGAAACAAGTTGGAGAGTCTTACGCCAGGGAGAGGGCTCCAGGGGATCCCTTAATTATCTCCCTATTTGGTCTTGCTTTGCATGAAAAAGTTACGGGCCACATAGTTGTTGTCGAAATTTTGAATTTAAATTATTGTCTTTCTTATATAAGAATAATTTGTTAAAATAATTTATATAAAAAAAAGTTTAAATTATTATTTTCTAGTTTAAAATTTGAATTATTATTTTCTAGTATTGTACTCAGAATCATAGCTATGTTTTGTTACAAGTGTCTCTTTCTTCGCTTTTATTTTCACCTCTGTTGCAATGAAACCGGGCTTCATCTTATTTCGATTCCCCTTCGCTCCTTCTCCTTCTCTGATTCCTCTACAAATTATAATTATTGTTATCATGAATTTCATCTTTGCCTCACATAACCTTCGCGTCTTCGGTTTCAGCTTAAATCCCTTTGCACCTTATTGCATTGTTAATCATTCTCTTTTCCTTTTCCTTCCCTCGATGTAGTATTCCTACATGAATTGACGCACCATTTTGATGCTTCAATGAGCTCATTTTGAATCATTCTCGTACCTCAATTTTAAAGTCTCCATACATGTATTTCATTTGAAGGTCATTAATGTGAAACTTGCTGCAGTGTTCTGAATTCTTCACAGACCAGCCCTGAAGTCTATTGACCTAAACATGTAATTGTTCTAAATCCCTTCACTATCTCAATTCTCTTTCTACCTCAAAGCACTTACTTGTTGTAGACTATCCTGAAGCAGCACCTGTTGGACCTATTGCTGACCAAAGCTCTTTCTAGAAGAGTGTTTGAAGAAATAATTGATAAGTTGAACATGACCAATTCATGTAACAACTTGAGGGACAATGTTAAAAATAAAATTTTGAATTTGAATTATTATTTTTTTTAGATAGGAACATGTTATTAAAATAGTTTATATAAGAAGTTTGAATTATTGTTTTCTTATTCAGATTGTTAACATTACTAGTATAAATATATCTCATTTAAGAAATGATAAATAAATGAAATAAGAAATTATTATTTCATGTTAAGAAATGAAGATAAACCTAGAGAAGTCTTGTGCTTGGCTTCAAAAGTAGTTATGGAGGAAAGAAGGAGGGAGGTGCAAGGCAAGATGAATATATATATATCTAGTTCACGGAGAACCTGGGGAAATATTTATGGTTTAAAATGTCTCATAGGAGTTTGAGGAATGAGAACTTCAAGGATCTGGTGGATAAGGTGAATTCCAAGTTATCAACTTGGAAGGGAAGACTTCTAAATAAACCAGGGAGGCTTGTCTTAACTAACTCGGTTTTTAGCTTTGTTGTCATCTTATGGTATGCAAGTACATTTGTGATTTCATAGATAGGTCCATAAGACGTTTCATTTGGAGAGGGAACAATAACCGAGGGGTGCATATGGTGAACTGGGATGCGATAACAAAGCTTAAAGGTATGGGCAATTTAGGGGTGTGTGTGGATAGAAACCATAATATAACATTGCTGGGAAAACTGGTTTAGGACTTACTGCATCCAAAGTTGATACCCAAAGTTTTTAATATGTTCAGTTATTTTTATTTAAGATTGGGATTTTAAAATATATTTTTATTAAAAAATTCTTATCATATTCAATTATGATTCTTAAATGATATAAATAAGTATTATAATATTTAGCGGTGGAGTTTTGTTCCAAAAATTGCAAAAACAATTACACTAGACACCACCGATAAAATCCATTATGGTTAATAAATGAGTATCATATAATAGATATAGTGTTTTTGCAATCCGTTTGCTACCGAGGGGAGACAGATATCATGATATTTTCAGTATTAAAATACTTAAATATTATATATATATATATATATATATATATATTTTTTTTTTGTGGATATTTAAATTTTTTTACGGGTATCTCCTTAACGAGTAACAGGCAGACACGAGGCGTGTATTCATCCGACAGAGTGGGCAATGGGTGTAAAATAACCGACAGCAGGGTGTCTTTCAATTGGCCGCTCCAATTAGACAAACACAAAGTGACAAATAACAAATTAGAGTCCATTATATTATATTAATCTGAATCAACTGAGCGAACCAGGACCAAAGTTTTTTAGTAAAGCTGCAGTCCCAAAAGAGATGAAATGAGGTTTCATTATCTGTACCACAAAGACTACAAATCAAGATATTTCTTGCATCTACTCTTGCGGGGCCAAGGAGGGATGCACCTCGATTGCTCGAAACCGTTGTTTCATTGTTTGTGTATAGCTCGAAACAAGGAAATTACTACTTGAGGTTCAAGTGGATTCTCAAGTTGTTGCATCTCTATTCTTGCGTGGCCAACGAGGGATATTATTTGTGTCATTCGTAGTATGCTCAATACTGGATGGAGGTTAACGTGTTCTCACATTTTTTCACAAAACTAATCAATTTGTTGATGCTCTTACTAATATGTCGCGTGAGATGGATGATGATGTTTTGATGTTTAAACAATCACCAGATTTTTAAGTCCTTTGATTCCTTAGGAGCTCAACTTCACGTTTGATCTCTATTTAGTTCCTCTTTTGGGAGTTAGCCCCGTTTACTAACCAAAAAAATTGTGTGAACACGTCCAACAATTCTTTTATGGTAATAATACAAAAAATTATTTAGATTTAGTTTAATAAAAATAATATAAGAGTGATAAAATCAAATTCCTTTTAATACATAATTCTAGTTAATTAGATATAAACAAAAACTAGGAAATAATGATAATCTTTTGCTCTTAATTTCTCAGAATGTGGGGGAAAGCAAACACCAAAACAAAGACACTTTAACAAATTTTGCAGAATAAATGAATTAATAATTAATAAATTATCACTTCAAACATATAAAATATTGACGTGACTGAAAAATTTAAAAAATCACAAATAATTGTTTGATTTAACAATGGCTCTAGGGTGAAGTCTATATTCAGTGCTACACGGGTGAGGCTCAATTTGACCGGCAACAACCGATTTTTAACTTGTTACATTTATAAAATGACCCCAATTGACATTTTAGATTTTCATACTACCAATTTTTAATAACTGCAAATAAGTCCCCCTAAATACTCCTCCCCATGCGTTCTGAAATTCGTAGATGATGAGGCTGAGGTGTCTGTCACGCATTCTGAACTTCCGCAGACGAGAGTGTGGTGTCTTTGTAGGAGCGATTGTTAGCTTGCGTTTTAGCAGAGTCGGTTCGGATAATTTATTGGAACAAGTTAAGGTGTTGAAGCAAAATGAAGCAAGTGAGCGGGGAAGGAACTCGATGCGTTAATGGCATCCGCTATTTGGTGACCGTGAAGAGAGTAGGTTCGATGCGGAAAGCAGTATATTTATGTTGACAAATGCAGCCTTTTAATTATTTCTTTTAAAAATTAAACAGATTTAGCATAATCGATGCATAACAATGCAATTTGAGGGAGTTTAATTACTGTTAATGTGACAGAGTGGGACCGCGCATACATGGATGCCGGCGGATCTGTGAAAAATAACGAACGGTCTTCCAATAAGGGAGACATAAATCACATAATAACATGTTAGGAAATACAAATTAATCAAGATTCAAATCAGAACAAAGCGAGCACAACCTTTTTCAGAGTTAAGACCGTTCACGGAGAAAGTCTCAACACTACCAACTGGCAATGATTCCGACGAACCAAGCGAAAATGGAATCCGAGAGTTAGTTAGCATAAAAAAGTCAGAACCACGAACGAAACACCAAGATTTCTATTTCGCAAAAGTGCCCCAACCAATCTATTATATTGGGGCAAAACTTAAAATTCCATCACACACATTTAACCAGTAACAAGTGAAAAATCTCAGCCACCTATATTTTCATAATAAATCTAACGGTGATTAAACATGCTTCACTAGTGTACCCAAAGTTTAGAACTTCACCCTAGAACGGTTCTTGATTTAATTTTCATTATTTATTTATGTATGATAAAATTTACAGACACAAAAATATACAGTTCTCAATGAGAGTAGATGGGAAGAATGAGTGCACATTTTCAAACCATGGGGACGAAGATGATTGCTGAAATGATCTAATTGTGTGAATTTTATATAAAGTATGTGTGAAAGGTTCAACCTATAAGTTGCTCGTTCGGTCAAAATTCGTGCCTAACAAGCGTCAAAGGGAAGTACAAAAAATGACACCATATTTTGATTTTGGTCCGATAGACTTGGACTAATTAAAAAGCTTGGTGCTTAAGCTACGTTACCACTTACGCGGAGGTACGAGAGTTATCTTAGCTGACATAAGCAGTGGCGAATGGTTGATATTGATCGTGTCAATCTAATTCTCTCTTGGATTGCATAGAACTTAATTGAAGATTTCTAACGGAAACATAAACAAAAGGAGAAAGGGTTATTTCCTTCCTAGAACGTATGCGCATCTTCTCATCGGAGATATCATGCATGCAGGAAAAGAGACTATGTCATACCATAAATTCTTTTATTAGTATTGAGTAGCTACTTTAATTGTAAAATATTAATTAACAGATGAAAAATAACAGTGAATTTCCAAAGAAGGAAAATTTTCAACAAAAAACATATCTAAGTTTTTGTTTGAAAAAAAAAAAAAGGAATTCTCCTCCCACAGGTATTCAAATTAAGCTTTAAATAAAACTGGTTGTTTCATTTCTATAACTATTGTTGATTAATATTTTTTTAATGCTTTGTTAGTTCCACATAGACTATTTTTATAAAACATTAATTATCCTTAAAAACATTAATTATAAAACAATTAACATATTTTATTTGAAGTTTTAACAATACAATGAAACATATTAATAATTATAAGGTGATTGAGGCAAAGAATCGAATCAGACAAATAATTATTAATTAATAAAGTCGATTCTTAGTTTCAAATTGATTATAGAATTTGAAGGATACAAAGTACAAACTACTTGTAGTAGTAGTCAAAAATTAATTTTAATATCACTAATTAATACTGTTTTTATTTATAGTTTATTAAAAATAATAATTCAAAAGAATAAATTAAATAGACATTTAAAACATACAAGGTATTCAAATTTCAAAGTATTTTAATAAATAACATTCTTTTTATCGGTATCTGATGATTAAAGAAAGATATGAAGATATCATATACCAAAATGATACGAAGATATAATGTTTTTCTTCTTCTTATATTCAAGAGAAAAGCACAAATAAATCCAATAAAAATTAGGGTAAATATAAAATGGAAGACGAGAGGATTCATTTGATGCTTATCTTATGCGGACATAACATAAGTTGAGGTTATGCCTTGCGTGGGTTTGTAGTTGTGAAATGTCCGCTGCACGTGGTGCGAAAAAGGCAACCCTGTTTTTCTGTCTTTCACGCAAAGTCCATTATTAATTTCTTTCTTTCTCTACAGTCTCCGTCTGCTGCTATTTATATTCATAAATGAGCGGGAAGAAGATACCTCAACATCATAACTTCAGTACTTGTCCGCTTATATTCACAATAAACATTCTCATCTCATTTCAGGTATTTTTTTTATCCTTTTCATAAACTTTGGCAATGACGATTGACGAAATCAAAAAAGGGATATTTAGAACCTACAATTCTGATTCAGGAAAGATAATAATCGACGACGACGCATTTGTGAGCTTCGACTCAAAAGATATTGAAAAAGAGAAAAACATGACTATGCCAAGGATTAGCGAAAGGAGCACAGCTATGGATGACCGATCAGAGGAAGATATCCAATCAGCACTACTGGATCCAGACAACCCCAAATATACGGCTGCACTTAAACTTCAGAAAGTATACAAAAGCTTTCGTACAAGAAGAAAGCTAGCAGATTGTGCAATTCTTATTGAACAAAGCTGGTACTTTATTTACTGTAATGAGAACCTGTCCTTCTTTACTAAACTCTCCATGAGTTTTAATTTTATATTTTTGTTTTAATACATAGGTGGAAGCTCTTAGATTTTGCTGAACTCAAGCACAGCTCTATATCTTTCTTCAACATTGAGAAGCATGAAACTGCCATTTCGCGTTGGTCTAGAGCTACAACCAGAGCTGCCAAGGTATTTTTAGCATTCTGCTACTTCGGATTCTTTTTTATTTTTCTCCAAGCTTATCCTTTTAAATTTGAAGCTGTAAGGAAATGATTTACCATTTATTTGTGATTGCAGGTTGGTAATGGTTTATTAAAAGATGACAAAGCTCAAAAACTTGCTTTGCAGCACTGGCTTGAAGCAGTTAGTCATACACTTGATCATACATACTAATGCTTTATATACTTGTAAATTGACATGTCGGTCATTCATCAATTATTATTTACTGAATTACTTTTAATTTGCATCAAACAGATTGATCCACGCCATCGGTATGGACATAATCTACACTTTTATTATGCTAAATGGCTCAAGTGTCAGAGCAGAGAACCCTTCTTCTATTGGTAATATTCCTTATAAAAAAATATATGGGTTACAATTTAGGCTACTATTTCATATAGATTTAGATCACCAGGGTTGACATTAAGCTTATTCTTTGAAATTTCAGGCTAGATATAGGAGAAGGAAAGGAGGTAAATCTTGAGAAGTGCCCTCGATCTAAACTTCAACATCAGTGTATTAAATATCTGGGCCCGGTAAGGTTTCCATCATTCATGTGAATATCCTCTCAGATGTATTTACTAGAGCTATCTTGGATTTAAATTTCTATTCATTATTTTTTATTCCAGATGGAAAGATTGCCATATGAAGTTGTTGTGAAGGATGGAAGGTTCTTCTACAGGCAATCAGGAAAGCTCCTTCACACTACTGGTGAAGGTGCACATACCAAGTGGATTTTTGTCCTTAGCACATCCAAGATCTTGTATGTTGGCAAGAAGAAGAAAGGTTCATTTCAGCATTCTAGCTTCTTGGCTGGGGGAGCCACATCTTGTGCTGGGAGACTAGTTGTTGAATATGGGTTGTTGAAGGTAAAAATCTGTAAAAAGGCTAATATTTTTGGCTGGATTCATGCTGCCATAAGTGGCTAATATTTGATATGATTTTGTCGTTTCTTTCATCAGGCAGTTTGGCCTCACAGTGGACATTATCGTCCTACAGAAGAGAATTTCAAGGAATTTATTTCATTCCTTCTGGAGAATGACGTGCAGCTTTCTTATGTCAAGGTATCAAAATTTAAAGGCGTTGCATTATTTTCTAGTGATTTAGATATGTTTAAACGATATGAGAAAATATTCTGAGTATCTTTGCTATGTGCAGATGACTTCAGTTGATGAGGAATATCACTCATCGGAAGAGGACTTCAGTGAGAACATGAGTGGCTTGGAGACTGAAGAGAAGGCCAATTTGATGGAAACCAAGAGGTCTTCTGCACCAGTGGGACATAAGACAAGGCAATTCCAGATTTTTGGAAGAGATCTGACCAGTCTTGAAATACCAAAAAGGGGTCATGTGCTTGAAGGACCAGAAAATAAGAAAGGAGGTGCGGGGCAGAGTAGTAAGAGTTTCCAAATGGATTCTCCAACAGGTGATCAAGAAACAGAACACGCTTTTGCATCAGAGCTAGATAACACAATCACAAATCAATACTTCTTTGACGATGACAGTCATGTAGGAACTATTCCAAAAAAGTCAACACTTAAAAGGATTGCCTCACATAAAGAAATGAAATCATACCAACTGGGGAAAAAGTTGTCTTGCAAATGGACAACGGGAGTTGGACCTCGTATTGGCTGCGTGAGGGACTACCCTTGCAAGCTTCAGTTCAGAGCCTTGGAACAAGTTAGCCTGTCTCCAAGAAGTGGTTGCCACTCTACAGCTCCTAGAGTTTCAACTCTAGTCTAAAAAATATCACCTAAAAGTCTGCTTCGAGCACTTGAGCACAATACCCCATTGGTAAGAGGGATATCAGTGATACCAGTTACTCATACGTCATGAGTAAATGGAATGCCCAGTTCGTTTATTCTTTTGTGTAAATAGGAAACTTTGTCACTTTCCATATAGGAATTCTTTTGTATCCCACTCATGGAAAATATGGGATGAAATTTCTTCAACTCTTTAAGGTCTATGCCTCCTAATACAACGGAAACAAATTCATGGAACAAATTTACTGAACTCATGAAAGGTACTGCAGACCCTTAGTGCTGGGATTCGATCATATTATTATTGATGATGATAATTTTAACTTCCAGCGATTCCGATGCATGTAGTTATCCTTTTTTATACGGAAATGAATGTTTTTTTAACCGCATTGAAATGCACTTTTTCCTAGAAACATACTGGGGATTTTACTTCACATCACAGAACAATGTGGCCTGCCCTGCCTCGTTACTTTTGGTTATTTTGTTACTCAGCGTTCACCAAATCAAAATACAACTTTTTTCCAACCTTGTATCAACACCGTCTCTGTTTCTGCATGTGGGATTGAAACGTCAAGGATGCTTGGGAGGTGATTAATGACTTGTAGGAAGGCCGGATTGATCAATGTTCAATGCAGGTTGTGAAGTGGTTGATAACTCCCGGTTTTACAGAGTGATATTATTACCACTTAGGAGGACATGGATCCTGGTAGCCCATTAGGGGGGGCTAAACTAATTTTTCCTAGAAATTTATTAATGTGTCAGGCCAAACATTAAAAAACCTTATTTTTCCATTTAGTTCGGTAATTGAAAAATTCAAACCCAAAATTTCTCATCATACATACATTTTTATTCAACATTCTAAAACCACTGATGAAATTTCATCGTCTTGCAAGGTCCACCACCAGAGCCATCCTCACCATCCATTACTATCTGCCACCAAATCACAATATGGAAGGGTCACTGTCAAATGAAGTAAAATGGAAAGTGGAACGAACTAAAAGGTATTCGGATTTTCTGAACAAAGGAAGTGAAAATGTTCCTCCTTACATGGTAGATATCACAAGAGCTCCAATCTACTTTAACAAACATGACAAAGAACTCCAAATTGTGGAGGCAAGAAACTATGATAATATCAGTAAATTGTAGTAGATTGAATGATAGAGAGTGAGTATACAATAAGTTACAATATGCTTTATATACAAATACAAGAATACTAATTAATTCTACTAACCAACTTAATACTAATTATCTCTAATAATATCTCCAATACATAGTGAAGCCCTCCCTTGGCATATGAATATGATATACCATAAGTCCATAGCATAAAAGTGGAATGTGTGTATTTCTTTTTGAAAGAAAAGTTCATTGCACCGGATGCGTCCACTACAAGTGGAGAAAACTTGAAGCAAGCCCATAGCCCAGGTCGTGACTATCACACTATTGCTTTCTATCCAAATGATCATGATCCAAAGATAAATAAATAAAAGAAAACAAAGTGGCAAAATTTTCTAGATTGAGAAATATGATTCCATTGAAATAGGAGACAGTTACAAAACTATGTAGGATTCTAAGGCTGGCATTCATGTTGGAAACTGGTCTTGTATCAACTGCTCATAATTTGTAACTATACAAGGACATAATGCTTATACTGAACAAAAAATGAAACTCGGTCTTAATGGAAGCAAATGGAGAAATGTACACAATTTTGAGTTGAGCAGCATCAAAAAACTGTCTGACAGCGAATCAATTAACAATGAGATGTACTAGTTGAGGATTTAGCATGGCGTGCCACAAATGACTCAACAAGTGGGTTCACGAGATGAGGTGCTTCATCCTTCATGAAGTGCACAGTTAATAAAGTGAGAAGTTTGTCAAAAAACATAATAACGATATTTAATGAAATATAACCATTTAATGTTGGAAAAAATACTAATGTAAGGAGAAATTAAACAATAGAAGATACATATACCAAAAACAAGGGCATAAAATTTCATAATGATAATATGTACTGATATTATTGAGATTTTATGAGCTGTAAATTTCACTATGGGATGAAATTAAATGATCCTTCGGTCTTCTTGTTGATTAAAATTTGAATAGTCCACAATAATTTAAACCATTCTTGTCTCTTCAAATTAAATAGTACATCTTAAATAGTCTTTGATATTAATTTTCCTGCAGAAAAATGGGAATTTTTCAGGCTCATCACCTTAAAAGGACACCCAACAGTTTAGGATTGTACAGGACGCATGAAACTTCTCACCAGAACTAGCCCAAAATGCAGGGTATGGGGGAGGCAAGTATAACTATGGGAGTAGGACAATATGATAGATCCAAAGCAAATAAGTTAAGTTGACACTAAGCAGGCCAATATCATATTTTAGAGCTTTGAAGTTCCAGGACAAATGTAATTGCATTTGGCAAGGCCTTCCAGGAGATAGTGAGAGCCAGACATGAAACTGGTTAAGCAGGTAGTAAAGAAACTTCACCTATCACAAAAACATATTAAATACTAACTGATAATCTGATATCTTCCAATAAACTTAAAAAATTGTTGAATATTCATTGTTGTACTTAATTTTCGTTGATCAGTGATTGATGAATGCTGAAATTAAGCATAATAAGTAAATTGATAGACATTCTCATGTACAGACATATTCTAATTTCTAAACACCTTAAATAAATAGATATGTAGACTGGAAGCAAAATAATCTTCTACCAACAACATTCTTTCTCTGTCTTTCTCTTGCTATATATATATATATATTTTTTTTTTTTTTTCCAATTCTTAACATGTCATGGTGTTAATATGTTGGCAATTTTAAGTTGATACTAACTTAAGAAATCCATGAGGGAAAATGAAAATAATCATCACTCAAAACATGCTAACTCAAAACTCTTAGATTACTTATGGGGGCAAGCAAGGGCATGAACACAATAGAGAGAGAGAGAGAGAGAACCTGGGGGCAATGTCCAACATTTGGAAGGACAATGAATTCTTCTACAGAATCGAAATTTTCATAATTTCTTCCAATATCAATTGGTTCCCAAGGATCCTTGTCACCCCATGCTATCAAAATCGGGCACTGAAAGAAGAGAAATTACACATATTATTATGTTTGTTGGATTTTGGCTTCTCAAACTACTGGTGTTTGAAGGCTTACCTTTACTTGAGGTAGTAATTCCTCAGGAAGAGGGCCACCTGAGTAACAAATAAACTCGAGAAAGACCTCTGCTGCTCCAGGTTCCAGACCTGGACCAAGGATGATCTGCACTAGCTCATCTGTCACCTTGGAGGTGTCATGATAGCACTGTCAAAGAAATTCATATGCAATCATTAGTTATTACAGTTGCAGTTAAAAGCATCATTAGTTGTCAAATTACAAAGCATGATACACCTTGGAGCTGGCCACTTGCAGCACCAGTGAAAGATATCCATCCATAACAAGTGGGTGTGTATAAAGAAAACTAGGAGGGAATGTAGGAGATTAGAAGCTGTTTTGGCAGTGTGCAAGGGAAGTGTAATCAGTACATAGAGAGAGTGGCTTGTAACAACCTGTCCACATGGCATGTAGGGCCAGGAAACAGATTTGAATGGGAATGGGATAAAGGGAGAAGAAAGTAGAGGGGAAAGACAAAGAATTATGAGTAACATTTGGGAAGGGAGGAAGCCCACCCACCACCCCTCCGAGTACCTGCACTGTTTCTGTTCCTGTTTTATAAGTGTAAGTCTGTTTCTGTGAATCTCGTTCTGTATTTAGGGACTTATTCCCATTTCCTGCAGTCAAATACTTGGGCTCCTTCTTATCAATCAGATTCATTCAAATTTATTCTAATTCATTAACATTCTCATCCTCTGGCATTTCCTTTTTGTTTGGTTGTCCAGCATACATTAAGGCATAAGTTTTTAAAGAGATGAATTGACTGTTAAGCTAGACGAGTACCTGGCAAAGAATGTTCCTCACAGATTCTTTTGTGGCAATAGTTTTAAAGAAGAATTTGCCTACATCAGTATCCCTACAACATAAAGCATGATAAGGCTTGAAATCTCTGAAGTTCATATAAAGAAACCTTTGTTTCATTTTTACCTAAGCAATCTCTGGAACGATCTGATGAAAGGTTTTCCATACCAAGGCTGCTTCTTTATATGAAGCATACGCAGAGATATATTAAGAAGGATAATACCCTGGCAAATGTGTGGTGCTAACACAGCCGCTTGAAGACCAACAACTCCTGCAGAAAATAAAGAACAAATTCTTAGTAATATCAGAATAGTGGATGAAGAGAAAGTTAAAACAGCCCAAGTGCAAGGCAGCTGAAAAAATTGACCTCCAATAGAATTGCATATAAAGAATGCTTCATCCTTGATGACATCAATACAAAACTCATTTAGTTGAGTGGCCCAGGTCTCAAAAGTGTAAAAGGAATGGTCTCCGATTTGACGAGGATTTGGTTTATCTGAATATCCATATCCAATAAGATCGATGGAGTACACCCGGTGGGATTGTGCAAGAACTGAAATATTATTCCTCCAGTGGTCACTGCAAATGCAATGAAGTAAACAACACTCGATAGTCAAAATAACTGCAGAACCAAACAAAAGACATGAAGAAAGTAATGTAATTTACACCTACCTGTTAGCTCCAAAACCGTGGACTAAAACTAGTGCAGGGCCATTATTTCCAGAATGTTGATAGCGAATAGAGTAACCCCTCCAATCCCACACGCTACAATACAGGCCTGAAGACTGTTTCAAAAAACAGAAAAAATAAAAATAAAATTACGTGATTCAGAAAGCAAAATTACCGGGTTTGAACCTGGACCTCTGCACTGTTTAATTTAGAAACAATTTGACGGGGAAAACGGATTTTATTTTGAATTGAAGAGCGAGAGCGGTAGCGAAGGAAACTGAGACTGGTGGTGGTGGATGGCAATGCCACGCCCACACTCATGGCCATGGCCTTTCTTTTCTACACTCATTCTCATTCGCCAGTGCCACTTCCCCTTTCTATCTCATTTCTCATCGCTCCATTCCTCTGCTCTACCTCATGCCACGTATCACGTAACACCCTTGCCAAACTCCTCTAATCACAAATAATAATAACACAAATTATCCATTCAAAAAATAAAATGCGCAGGAGACGAATCCTAATAGGCTAATACTCTCCCGCTCTTCCTATTTATCTAATTTACCAATATTAAAAAAGTGTTTATCTCGTTAATAATAATAAATCTATCTTAAATATTAATGCTCTCTCTCTTCCTATTTATCTAATTTATAAATATTAAAAAAGTGTTTATTTCGTTAATAATAATAAATCTATCTTAAATATATAATCTTTTTTTAAAAATTATCCTTATCATTAATAGTCTTTTTTCTCTTCTTTTAATTAAGGTATTCTAATTTAAAAATAATAAATAAAAAGATAGTAAAAATTGAGTATTATAAAAAGAAAGAAAGATAATTTCAAACTTAAAGTCTCATAAATAGGAATAAAGAGAGTAATTTAGAGTATTTATTTCTAAAAGATGTGTAAGTTTATTTTTGAGTGAAAAATATGTGTAAGTTATTATAATATTCTCTTTTACCACCTAACATGCGAATAAACTATCATAAGATTATTTCAACTTGACCTGATGTCCCATGTTTGAGTTTACATGTAAATATTTTGAGTTTACATGTAAATATTCCGGTTAATTTTTAAGGTAATAAACACATTTTAAGAACAATATTAATTAATTACAGTTTGGTATGTAGTTAAGAAAAAAAGAAATTATTAATTACATAAATTACTATGACAAGGAAAATAACTTTAAAAAAAAATGATCTTGTTAAAAGAGTTAAAAAAAAAAGTAAACCACCAATTTAGTCCCTAAAGGTATATCCTATTGTCATATTAATCCTTAAAATTAATGAACTTAAATATATTCCTAAAATTTTGTATGGTTTCATTTAAGTCTTTAAAATTATTATTGTTTCACCTAAACAATTAGTTTTTGTGGGGTCACTCTAGCCTAGCCAATGTTCTCTTGACCTCTAAAAGTATTCATCATATGAGATATAAGTTGGGGGAAGTAGCTCTCAAAATTGATAGTAGCCTTTGATCGGGTGGAATGGTCTTGCCTTTTTGATTGTTACGAGCAAAATGGGATTCCATGAAAAGTAGAGTGGATGAATGAAGCTTTGTACTTGTTTAGTACTCCATCCTTATCAATTTAGAATTTGTAGGATAAATTTCGAGAGAGAGAGACAGGACTTGGGCAAGATGATCAACTGTCATCTTACCTTTTTCATACTGTGTACTGAGGTTGGGATGAGCATATAAACTGATTCGAATTGAACCATTTCCAAACTGCATTGAATTGAACTGGTTTTTGAATTAACCAGTTTGATTCGAATTGATCTAGTTTTAAAATTGAATCGATTCACTTAATATCAAATTATTTTTTCCTAAAATTAGAATAAGAAAAAAATGTTTGTAAACTAGTTCGAAACTAGTTTGATTTATATATAAAACCAGTTTAAAATTGATTCGAAATCAATTCAGTCCCCGAACCAATTTTTAAAACTAGTTTAGTCTCGAACCAATTTTTAAAATCAATTCGATTCTCAACCAATTCGATGTTAGAAATTAGATGACCTGACATCTCTTAAGGTTTTGATGAAAATAAAGATATAAATTTGTATTAACCATTTTATTTCATATAAGTCTAAAAGGTTTGATGACTGAAAGTAACGTCAGGTGAGACTTATCCATTAGTGAGTACCTCATTTACTAGAAGCAGGAAGTATTCGCCCAGTTAATCCAAACAACAAATGGAATATGCATTTTATTTGAATTATTAATTTATGTTAGTTTATACGATTTTGTTTATAAGGAATATATCTGCGAATCAATCTTATATTTCCTTTTATGAGTCTATCGACTATATTTAGTTATGAATGAAAAATATGGAAAGTTTTTATTCTATCAAATAGAAATGTGCATGATCTGTTTATTCTAAAAAACAAGATCAATTTGCAGAATAATCATATTATTCAATCTTAAAGATACTCTCCACAATTATGAGTTTATCTCTACCTATAAATACGACATCAAGGATTGAAGAACAACGAACACGTACATAAAGCAAGAGACATGAATCAAGAAACAAGATAAAAGAAAAGCATGTGTTGAGAAATACATCGAGCTTAAGGGAGTTTGTCCTTTGTGATATACAAAGTGCTTGTGAGAGATAAGAACTTCATAATAAACACACTATTTGAGTGTTGTAAAAAATTTCTAATTATGTATAAAACTTCTATTTTTCAAAGCCAGGAATGACTTAGTGACAATAATACTAGGGTGTTCTTAGATTCAAGAGGAATCTAAGAGTTGTGTCAGTAGTGGCCTTGAGAATACTTGTAAGCTAGAAGTAACAAAATATTATACTTGTTGTAATCAAGTTTCATTAGTACTGGAACCCTTTACTTGTTTATAAAGGAGAACTAGACGTAACTTGTAACACCCCGTGTGCACCCGATGTGTTATCATTATTTAGTATCAGACTCACGCATAAAATATCAGTGTAAACCAGGCGGAAGCAATTGGATCGGTTCTCTTGATACATTATGTATGAACAATAACACCAAAAGTAGCACATAATACTACATATTCACACATGCAATACTTCTAAATTTCACATGCCCCTGCTGATCCAGTTTATGATATAACAACATCACAGAAAATAGGCAGGTAATAATAAACCATAAACAGAGTCAGGAGGAAATGATAATTTATATACATATAATTAAACAGTCCATGTACATGCTTTGAACCACACCAGGGGTTCTATCAGAAAAGTCCTTCCCTCTACACATGAGGGTACAAGACTGTACATATACAAAATAATGGCTCCTATGGACCACAACCCTCTGCGGGGTATATACCAGTATCATCTCCAAAATGAGCTGCCTAGCTCCCTCCCTGGTCCTATATCATCCGGTTGAGCCTCCAGCCCTAAGACTGATCTCTTCCTGTAGAAGAGCTACCTGAAAAGATATAAATCCCCACACGGGGTGAGATACGTATATCTCAGTAAGTTCAGAGGCCTGGGAGAGATCCCCCACACTCTGGCCCATAATCCAAAACACATACACAGAGCATACATATGCATTTGGCCCACTGGCCTTATCATAACGTGAGCAAGACTGCTTGCTCTAAAGGTCTGACGAAGCACATCCCCCGCCAGTCCAAAGTCATCATACAATAGCATACATGGCCCACAGGCCAGGCACCCAAGCCCATATCACACACTGAGCACATCAAATGCTCCACACAAGGCGTATCATCATCAACGCCAGGACGTATCATCATCAACGCCCAGATGCCTCCTCATCAGCATCAATCTCTGTGTGAGACCGGTAACTCACACCTGTGCCATCCCACCGGTTGCTAACCTTAACGGGGATGCACAATATGGTACCTCCGAGAATAGGCACTCACCGCGACGGGACACACCTATTCCCTTGGTCTAAGGGGATCATCTTCACCCCTGGGATCATCATCACCCATGAGCCAACCATACTAGGACCCTTCTCCTAGGGAGGTCCATATCTATCTATTGGCCAATAGATCTCTCAAACACAAACAATATCACAGTCAGCACAAGCATCTCAATCATATCATCAGCAGATGCAACAATCATATGCATGTATTATGGATATGACCAACACTCTCATGGAGTGTGGTATGGCACACAGCTACGAGATCAATCACAGGGACTCGGAACT
>PYAF01003839.1:192877-204077 GCA_007407185.1 Glycine tomentella
GGGATGAAGGAATCTAGCTCACTCATGATTTCTCTCATGATTCAAGGCTTAGGAAGTGATTTGGTGAAGCAATAAAGCTTAGGGAAACTTGGGTTCACTCATCCATGGAGGAACAGCTCATGGAAGAAGAGGAATAGTAATTTTCCTCTGAAAAACGCGAGCTTTCTTTAAATAACCGCAACACCGACATTCCCGCGCCGTTTTCCACGCGACTCGCGCCATATGTTCGGGCTTTCCACGCGATGTGCGTGGACATCCACGCGACTCGCGTGATCCTGCCGAGATTCTGGCGCGACCCACGCCATACCCCACGCGACACGCGTGGAATACCAGAGAAGAATCTGGTTTCCAAGCCTCTTCCCGCGCGATCCGCGCCGCCTGTGGCGCGACCCGCGCCATACTGCATACACTGTTCCTAGTCCGAATCCCCGCGCTGTCGCGCGGGGTTAGGCGCCACCAATGAGGGTGCTTACATAACTCAGGTTGAGTGAACTAATATAAAATAAAGTATTTTTACTGCTATTCTTTAACATACCAAAGTATTTCAAAGTCCATTATTGATAAATTCTACATACAAGGTTTTCACTGAAAAATAATTTTTAGACACCATTGGACGACAGTCTACTTTTAGTCACTAGACGAGGGTTTTATAAACTTGTTTATTATAAACATCTTTCATTTCAAAAAGCTTTATATTTTGACTAACCCCTATACACTTCTTAAAAATATATGAAAGAAGAGGTGACATCCTGATTGAGCATTTTTAATATAGTATTTTTTTTTATTCTTATTAGTTTATTTGACTTCTCTTTGATTCTTATTTTTTCATTTTAACTCAGTTTTGATCTTAGGCAAATAATTGGACTTAATTGATAATTAGAATTGAAAACAAATTAGGTTATAGATTTATTTCCTAATTTTGAATTTTAATCATAGATTGTTTGGATGATATTTCAATCCGATTTGTGATTTCAATTGATTTAAGAGTTAATTCGATTGAACTGCTTTTAATGATATTGAATAAACCTTCATAATATGATCATTATATGAGAAATATGATAATTTCCATTGCTTGGTTTGGTGAATTTGATTAATATTCTTGAATCTGTTTTACAACATCTTTTATCAATTCCGTTAGTTTCTACATTTTTCTTTAATTTTTGTTTGTGTTTCTGCAATTTTTGTTCACTGTTTGATAAAATCTTCATATTGTTTATAAATAGATTAAGTCAAGAACCAAATTGAACTGTATCTCTGAGGCGACCTAAGTTAATCCTATGCTATAGAATTATTTTAGTTTTATTTGTGTTTTGTATCTCTGAGTCGACCTAAGTTAATCTTGTACTATATAATTATTTTAGTTTTATTTGTTTTTGTAGCAATTCAACACTCATTATAACATCAATGGAGTGAAAGTGTGTAAATGTGCTCCTACCCTCACACAGAGATCACTATTCTAAGAGACATTCTAAATTCCTACGAGGATGCATTTGGTGAACTTATCAATCAGAAATTAGAAATCTTCTTTAGTTCCAACATTCCCCATAATTAGGCAAAACATATATTTTTTCCTAGGAGTTTCAGCAAGCAATGGCTCAGGCAAATATTTAGGATTCCCTTCTATCATTGGAAGAAGGAAGAGAGCAATTTTTCGGTTTCTCAAAGATAGGCTCTCGAAGTACATCAATCACTGGTCTACCAAATATCTCTAAGGCTAGTAATGAAATCTTTATTAAATCAATTGCTCAATCTATTCCCACTGTTTGTATGAGTATTTTCTTGTTGCCAACTAATCTGCATGAAAATCAAGAAAAAATGATGTACTCCTTTTGGTGGGGTGGTAATAATAATCAAAGGAAAGGTGTCCGCTGAATTAGGAAAAACTTACGATGAAGAAAGAATTTTGAGGAATGGACTTTAGACATCTTGATGCTTTTAATTTTGATGTGTTAGGAAAGTAAGGTTGAAGATTGATGACCAATAAGATACTTTTTCAAAGGTCTTCAAAGCGAAACATTTTCCATTAGGGAGTTTTATGGATGCCCAACTTGGGTACAATCCGAGTTTTGTTTGAGGTAATATCTATGTTTCACGGGTGATAGTGGATCAAGGCATGAGGTGGAGGATTGAGAATGAAAGATCTATCAATGTTTGGAGCCAACCTTGGCTTTTTCCAAATGATAATTCTTTCATAACTTCTCTCGTTTCAGGATATGATCATCTAACAGTGGGAGGGAGAAGCATTCCCACTTGTGTATGTTGCAAAGACAGATATTTTTTTATTTGGTTTTTTTGATAAAATTTTTAAATTATAAATTTGATAAATTTACTCTTAAGTAAACAATTAAAAATCACTTTTCATTAAATTATGTAAATGTTCATATATTACATATTTTATTATTTTTTAATTTATACTTTTATTCATCTTAATGCTATTGTTTAACTTTAATTATTCACAACTTAATTAATTTTAAAATTTGAATTTTGACACCTAATATCAAATTAAAGAGAGTTTTTTTTTTTAAATAAATTTAAGTGGTATTTTAATTTTAATTAATTTTTATTTGAATTTAGTTTTCAAATCTTGAATTTTAACACATCATATCAAATTAACTTAGAAATTATGTGTCTTAATTGAAACTATTTATTTTATTTCCCTCAATTTTAAATGTTTTAAGACTTCAATTTGATAACAGAATATTCATTTGTTAACAATGGAACTATTTTCTATTATGGTTTACTCATTTTTAACATATATTATTAACATATAATTATTTTATTAAATAATTATATTTTTTGTTTTTATTTTTGAAATTTAATTAAACTTTAAAATATGCATGGATAAGTTATTAATTATAATATCTAACTTGTTTGAACACGTCTATATGAATAGAATGATATTTGAACATCTATTTTTTTCCAAATACCTAACTAAGGCCTATCATTTATTTTTATCTCTTTTTTTATTACATCATAACATCTAAAATATCTATATTTCTCTCCTCACGCTAGTGTCTCTTAGGATTTTGTCTGTCCAAATGTTATTTTCCATATGAATATTCAGTTTATTAAAAATAAATAAAGATCTACTGATAGTTACAAGAAGAAAAGCATAAGAGCCTAATTTTTCGCTATGGTAAGAAGAATTGTAAAAGTTGTAAACTAGAAGGAATTTCCAAACAAGTTGATAATCATTGATCAACTCCAACCCTTTTTCCTACACTATTCTATATATATTAAAATTAAATTGGCTTGTTTCTTATTGTAGAATATTGTTCTTGCCTTATAAGATAATGTAGAACGTTGTTCTTAGGAATATGGTGCTGGCTTTGGCAAATTCTTTACAAGACCACAAAGCAAGTGACTGTTTGGCATGGTGTACTCGTCTCTAAGAGAACGTTCGGGGGACAAAACACTAAGGTATAACTGTTGGCCAAGATAGCGACTTTCAGCAATATCCGATCTTAGGTTCCACATTCCAGCATTGTCGAATGTCAACATGATGGCGGCCCAACATTTTGGAAACACCTGAACTGTGTGTCTGCTCACGGCATCTAGAAGGTTGTAGGACTTCCTCTTCTCTGGGGTCCAAGTGCCTGGCTCTATCCTGTATATTAAAAAAAAAAAAGAGAGAAATTAAGAAATATAATTAATTAAGCATTCATTCGTATATATTCATTATTGTTGAAAAATGCATGCATGATGATAATTCATTATGTGGTCGGGTGGGGCTCGTGCAATCAATATATATGAAGAATGAATAAATAAATGCTTACTCACCCGAGTAAGAAGAACGAATAACCATCCAAGTGATATGACTGGATTGTTTTTTCATGGTTCTCAAAGATGATTTCGATGAAGTTGCGATAGGTAATGTTAAGGACATTTGGTTGTACGGTTACAGTATTTCCAATGTTAGGTGATGGGTTGTCTGGGATAGTATTATATTTGAAAACCTTGTCCGAAATTCCAAAGTATTCAGCTAGCTTGAGTGGAGTTTCAGGGTCGACATGTGAGACACCATTAAGGGCATAGCGAAGCTTACCATTTAACCTACTAACTGAGTTAATGAGCCTGATAGTACGAGTAATGTTTATTTGACCAAATTTGTAGGAACCCTGAGGGTTGGGCCGGGCGGCACTAGCAGTGAGGTTCCAACGGAAGGTATGGAATTGGTTCAGAGACCAAGCCCAACCCACTGGAGCCGGGGGGATGTCGGGTGAGGCAGGACCCCTACCATTTGTGTAACGAATGATACCTTTACCTGTTAGAACAGTCTTGGTGAAACGTGTGGAAGCCACAATGTAGTAATCCTTTGGTTCCTTGTCCGCTGTAACAAGGACAGAAAAGCATTCCCCTACATGCACATCAAGAGAGTCGTACATGTTTTGCACCACGTGGGAGCCTTCCATCTCGACAAGCTTCATGGAATGGCCTTGGATCCTCAAGTTTAGGGAGTTCTTAAGGCCAACGTTGCATATTCTATATTTGTAGGTCTTTTCAGGCTTCATGGTGAAGAGTGGTTCGTCTTTTCCATCTCCTTTAGCTGTTTTGCCATTGATAAGGACACCTTCAGGCCTACCAAGGGAGCGCCCGCTATCCAAGAGCTTCCTCAGAATGGTGTGGCTCTTTGCGTACCAGTCACCAATAAGAACGGTGTATTCATCCTCAGGATCTGGGTAAGGCACAGGAATAAGCAAGCGACTGTTTACACGAAGGCCACCAAAACCACCAGCTGCCCTATGCATGGCTGTGCTTGGGTAGTAGAAGTAACTTCCTATTTGGTCCTTCACCTGGATATGATACGTGAAGTTTGTCCCTGGAGGAATGGGGCAGTTAGTTCCAGCAACCCCATCTTGCCATGCATTCTTTCTTTGTTGGATGCCATTCCTGCAAATTAATTTAAAACATATATATATATAACCATTTATATACATATATGGGTATGCTAAGGCCAATTAACAATAATATCACAATAATTATGGCACATTGATCGATGATGCATGATACATGGCATATCTATCTATATATACCATGTCAAAAGGAAGGGCTCGTTAAGATTATTGAAGACATTGATAACTAGATTGTTGTTGCTGGTAGAATTGATATTGGGTCCTGGAAATTGGCCATTGATGAGAATGCCTTGTTGGGGTATACCCAATGGAGAGATGGCGCCGTAAGTAACATTCCATGTGAAGTAGAGATAAGGGTCTTCACCCCGGACCACCATCCATAATGTTTCGATCCACAGGCATGACAAGACCAGTAACATTAACCCTCTCATCTCGCTAGATCTCGATTGGTCTCTCTATTCTTTCTTTATTTTAATATTTTCTGTTCGAAGCGGTTCCTTTGCTATTAATTATTAATTACTTTCCTCGCTATTCCCAATGGAAGAAGACTCTTCCTCTTAGCATATATCCTCGTCAATATCCTGCATATCCTGCAACTCTTGCCTTATGTACATCTCCTGATTTCGCCACCATTCAAACTACACTGAAAAATCTCTCACTTTCTATTACTTTATGCTCCTTGGAATGCGTACTTCCTTTCAACCTTTCCAGTTTTCCTCGTCAAAGCAGTTTTTGTCCTTATATTAGAGGAATGGGCAAAAGGGGTAAAACAATTTCAAAAATTATTAAATGGAGATAAAATTTAAATTAATACCTAAAAAATGATAAGTCTTAATATAACCTACTATTTTTGAATTAAAGTCGTAAATTGTGTTATGATATTTTTTTCATTAAAGTTATAAAAAAATTTACAGTTTTTTTTATATCACTTTAAAGTTGTAAAGGAATCCTTTTAAAAGTCTTAAATTTAAAATCATAAATAATAATTAATAATAGATTTAATATTTTTAATATTATTTTATTTAATATTTTTAGATTTTTGTATATCATTTTATTTAATATATTTTTTATATTTAACATTTTAAATAATGTTAAAGATTATTATTTGTTTTGTAAATTAGAAAAACAATACAAAAAAACTTAAATTTAAATAAAAACATTAAAATGTACTATACATATTTGTTTAACTAAAATATTAATAATGAGATGATGTCTCACAACAAGTTATTCTTTATATGCATTAAGAGGTCTTTCATTTTATTGCACTTGATTTGTTGATGATTGTTATTCTCTCGTTCTATATCTCTTCCTTCTTTTATTATAGAATGATTATATGTAACTATTTTGTTGTTGTTGAGGAACATTATCACTACCATGATCATCATTATTATTGTTGGTATTGTTGTTATCATTATTTTTCTCATTATCCTCATGATTCATGACATACATTTGAGTAGGTAATGATAGACTATAATATCCTCATGACTCATCATCATTAATTTTATGTTTTGTGTTTAATTTGTATTTTTTATTTTATATTAATGTATTATATTGTTTTTATTTTAATAATTACTTTTATTATTAAATTATTTTATGTTGTTAATATTAAAATAATTTATAAAATAAAATTAATTAATACTACTTACAAAATTATAAATTTACTTAATGATAACGGTAAAAATTATTAAAAATTTACAGACAAAATTAATATTAGTAAGATTTTTTTAAAATATTTTTGCTAAACAAAGTACATTTTAATATTTTATTTAAATTTAAGTCTTTGTATTATTTTTCTAATTTAAAAAATAAATAATAATCCTTAACATTTGTAGAAAAATATAAAAATATTGAATAAAAATAAAAAAATAGGAAATATTAAATAAAATAATATAAAATTAAATAAATTTTAAAAATAAAACATACATTAATTAAATGATTAAAATAAAAAAATTATTTACATCTTTAAAATCATAAATAATTTATGACTTAAAAAAATCTCTTTTACAACTTTAAAGTCATATAAAAAAATTTGAAGTTGTAAAATTTTTTACGGCTTCAAATGAAAAAAAAAAAAAGTTTTGATACAGTTTATGAATTTTAATTCACAAGTAATAAATTATCATATTACTTATCCCTTCCTTTATGTATATTAATTTAAATTTTATTCTCATTTTGATAATTTTTAAAAAGAAAACCCTATTTCTGTCGTTTTTCCAAAGGAATGACATATTACTATATTAACTATAGTTAGAGGGGTGACATATTATCATATTATTTTCCCAAAAAATAAAGAGAATGATACCATATTAATGATTATTGGAGTAATGATTATTTTACACCTTAGTTTTCATGATTATTTTTCAAGTATAACTAATTGATCCCTAGTGAAAATATTGTCGTACTATACATGCCAAAAGTACGTTGTATAAAAAATACGTTGTATATATCTTTAATTACTTTATTATGAGAGTAAAAAAAAGAAAATAATATGTGAACTTTTCTAATGTGATTGTGATATGCCTGATGTATTTTAATTTCAAAGATTTATTTCAATTTTTTTTTTTAATTTCAGGACTCCAATGACAATGTCTCATGATGACAAAAATTAAAAGTATATAGTTCACTCAATTACAAATTATAATATTATCAATTTTTAAATCATTATTTAACATCATCTCCTCGACTAAAGGTGAAAGATGGGATATAACCTATTTTGGACCAGCCCTTCCAATATCATGCAAGCCAACCTTGTAAGGTGGAAGATGAATGTCACACCATATTATGACTTCATTCTCGTGAATCTATACAAACCGAAACTTGGGAACCATATATACCTGCGCGCGGTTAGGGGTGGATGCACATGTAAGCTTGTGGGGGGGCAATTATCCCCACAAAATTAATTTTTATAATTGACCAAAAGTTTGTAATGACATCTTTCTTACATTTTGACCAAAAGTTTCTTTTATTGATGAGTATTGTTGTCTTATTTCTGTTGAAATGATTAGGATCCTTCGTGATGTCCTTTACAAATCGTTTGCTTCTCTTAAAAAATATTAAGGAATACATATTTTTTTTTTTTTGCTATCAATTGTAATTTTTAAAAGGGTAGTTTTCATTAGATGATTTACTTTGACTTTGTTCTAGATTAAGGCATCATTAAAATACATAACTACATCTTTACCAATATTAATGGAGCGGAAAACTTGTTATGTGAATGAAAGTGTTAGAAAAGAATGTGTTCAAAAGATTACATTGTTAGTATTTTTCTAGATATTTTCATTCTATTCAGAATTCAGTTGTTTTCATTGATTGAATTGAACTGTTGGGCTTGAATAATTTCTTGCAATCACTAAATTTGTCGTTGTAATTCGTCAATCTTAATGTCACAATTTATTTTTTCTTTTTATGGATATTTGACACAATTTCTTTGAATTTGGTATTTATCAAAATTTTGAAATATGAGTTTTTTTTTTTTTATAAAAATAGTCGGACTAATATAAGCAAAAAATGTGCAATATTTTTGGCAAAGTTTACAGATTAAAATGTAACTTTTAAAAGATTATAGATCAAAATTGATTTTCAAGAATATATAAAAGTCTACTTGAAATTTTGGAAATTTTTGTTTGAAATAAATTGCAATTATGAAAATTGAGGAGTCTTTTGTAAATATAAAACGTTTTGGTTGACTAATAGTCTAATGCATGATAGATTGTGGTATTTGACTAAATTAACGAGCAAACTTGGGGTATACAAGTGCTTTATGTGCCTGTTAAGTGTTAACCATACAAATAGGAGTTGTTAACCATACAAATAGGAGTGATGTGACGTTCATGTCAATATCTTTAATCTCAGAACTATTACGCAAAGTTTCAACAGAAGTCCAATAAGGTGGTTGTAGATTTGCACGAAACTTTGTAGGTTTTGGGGCTTTATAAGCAAATCTATGATGTTGATTTTTAAAAATATATCAAAAATATTTTTAACAAGACCAAAACACTTTAGAATAGACTCTAATTTTACAAATGCGAGAATGTATGAAGTTTGAAACAAGTCTTAGTCAATATAGCTTGTCAAATAACCATAGTTAGTTTGGCTGGGTATTCATGTAACTATAGTTAGTCATAAGTTTGTTATTTTCTGTAATTACCTAGCTAACCATATATATATATATATATATATATATATATATATATCCAGCTGAGCTATTCTTTTGTAACGATGATTTCATTTCTCAATAATAATCAAGATTCTATCATTCTTTCTCTTAGCTTCCTCTGGAAGTTTTTCTTTCTTCCTCAAGCTTGAACATCCATGGCTGATATGAACGCTTTGATGGTATCAGAGCTCTTCTCTTGAATAGCTCTGCTGCGCGAACTCTGTATTCTTCTTTTTCTTCTCTGGTTGTTTTTGATTTCTCACCATGAGCAACAATCAATCACAGCAAAATCAGTCCCAAAATATTCACAGTCCTTTCTATCTTCATTCTGGAGAAAATCCTGCAATTGCATTGGTTTCTCCCGTGCTTGATTCTTCTAATTACAATTCCTAGAGTCGTTCAATGCTCACTGCTTTAAGTGCAAAGAATAAGGTTGAATATGTTGATGGATCCATTGTTAAGCCTGCATTGAATCATGTGCTTCACACGACTTGGAAGAGATGCAATAACATGTGTTTCCTGGCTGGTTCACTCTGTTTCACCTTCAATCAGGCAGAGCATATTGTGGATGGATGATGCACTTGAAATATGGAAAGATTTGAAGTCGAGGTACTCGCAGGGTGATTTGCTGAGAATTTCTGAGCTACAGCAAAACATGACGTCCATAAGACAAGGTGATAATTCCATTACTGATTATTTCACACAACTTCGAGTTATATGGGATGAACTAGAAAGCTATCGACTTGATCCTTTCTACACTTGTGAACCAAAGTGTGTGTGTGATGCTCTTAATAGTGTTATGGAAAGAAAGAAACAGGATCAAGTTATGCAATTTCTTAGAGGTCTAAATGATCAATATAGCACTGTGAAATCCAATATATTGATGATGGATCCATTGCCTAGTTTAGCGAAAGTATTTTCATATGCTGTTCAACAAGAGAGACAAATCAATGGTAATGATTTGATAGGAAATTCTAGTTTAATCAATGCAGCAAACACAATTTCATCAAATTCTTGCACTTATTGTGGAAGAGATAATCACACTATGGATAAATGTTATAAGAAAAATGGATTTCCTTCAAATTATCCTTTTAGGTTCGACATGAACTGAGGTCTTGTAGACCTAAATTTCACCTTGGTATACCCATTGTGTGGCATGAGAAAGTCGATGACCATTATACTCTTGAGTAAAAATGGGTAAAGACTTTGATCATGATGTTGATTGATCAAGTGGGAGTCAAATATGTTATCATTTTGGCAAGTCATCTTGCTTTAGGGAATATAAGTATTGTCTTTTAAATTAATGGTTGTGAGGACGAATTGAATTTGTTATTCAGTTGAATGCAACGTACATTTTCGACGATAATTAAAGATCAATATTTTTTTGAGGATTCCATTATTTGAACTCAGAACTCAAAAGTATAGTTGCACTAGTTGTGAGGGTCATCTTCTTCTTTTGTTATTGTTTTTTTGTTATACTTTTGTCTGATTTGTTGTTGTGTTTGATTATGAAACCAAAAAATTGTTTACATGAATGAATTTTAGTACCTATTACTACCCTAGTAATAAAATACTCATTTATAATTAATAATAATTATATTTTAGATAAAAACAAATGAACATGCAGATAATGTTCAGTTTAAATCTAGAAATTAAGGTTTAATTTTTTGTATAGCATAATTTTATTCGTAACGCTTTGTTTATTTATGAAATTCTTTTTTTTTAAATGGTGGAAAGTAAATTTGTAATTTTATTTATTGAAAAAATTTAAAATCAAAGTATCAATAATAATATTTACAAGCTTATCTTAAAATAAAAAGAAAAAAAATGAGAAAGGTAATAAAAAAAAAGGTATATAATATTTTTTTTATTTTGTACATTTTACTCTTATTTAAAAACTCGACCATCTTATAGATTATTTTATCTTTTTTATCACATATAAATAAAATATTTAATGTTATCCTATACCACATGATGATTCATGACTATCTAACACTTGATAATGAATATTTTTTTACTACATAACTCAACTTACATTTTAAAATATTGAATAAGAAATATAAAAATCATACTAATAAAAAAGCATGATCATACCTCTTTCAAATGTCTATATATGTTAATACTTATACAACAAAAAAATATAAAATACCTAATAATAAAAATATAAAAACTTTCACAAAGGAAAAATAAT
>PYAF01003839.1:210581-230585 GCA_007407185.1 Glycine tomentella
CAAAAATAAATTCAGTTTTTAGAAGTAAAATGGGGAATTTGAAGTTAATTTCACTAAATTTGATACAAATATTAAATAGGATATTTTGTTTAGACCCAATTAAATAAAATAAAATTAAAGCTTACTTTTAATATTTTACACCCTTAGAATTCTGATAGGAGAAGGTTTCCAATGTTAAGATAAACTAAACAAAAAAAAAGAAAATTGGGAACCTCTTAGCTTTTTAACAGTCTCGACTTACTTGCCAGTTTTATGCAGTTTTAAGAAAAATTGCCTCGAATTTGCCAGAACAGTGCTTTTTCCCATTTTCTTTTTTGTTTTTTCCCCATGTTTTCACTTTGTGGGGTGAGTCCAGTTGAGTTAATGAGTTTCTTGTCGAGCTGAAAAAGAAATTTGAATACTAGTTTTCAGCTTTGGAAGAAGCTTGCTCAAGTGTGGAATTACAGTGATAGATCATGATCTTTGCATTTTGAAGAACATCCAACCCCTGATGTTGATATGCTTTCCAATATAGAATGTATAAGGAGTTTTGTTTCAAAATTTTATTTTTTATTTTTGGTATTTTATTACTATTTCCCCCCTCTGTTTTAGCTTTCTGTCTTTTAGATGAAGCATATTTATGCTAAAGGGTGTTGTTTGTTTGTGTTTTTTATTGTATGGCTTCTGCTTTATTTTGAACTCCAACCTGAGAAGTATTTGAAGCAAATGAATGATTTTTAATTTTATAATTTTTGTTCATATTTATTTTTGCCAAGTGTGGATTGTTTTTAATTTTTTTAAAACTATACTATTTTACTAATTTGTTTTTATTTTGCTTTTTATTATTTTTATCTGTCTCATCTCTTGTTAGGAGGTAAATTTCTGGTTCCTGTGTTTGAAACTGAGTACCTAGTTTTTAGAGATGAGAAAAATACCAAAAAACTTAACTTTGACAGAAAAATAAATGCATTTGTTGTTATGATTTTGTGCTCTTAACCCGAAGTGTTGAAATCTTTTATAATTTTTCCCCAATGCATAGCTAAAGTCCATTAGGGATCTCTAATGATAAAGTGAAACAACTTGTAATCTAAAGTTTGCATCTCTGCTGATGGGGTTTCACTGCTTTTGTTACTTGCTATAGAAGGTTTGAAGTGGTTGATGGTTTTGCTGATAGTTATACTTTCTGTTAAATGAATTATGTTGTACTAATCCATTTGCTTTGTAATTGTTCTTCATTTTATTCTGGGGTTGAAGGTGTTGGTTTGGTAATATAGGTTTGGCAGTGAAAATTCAATATTTGCATGGAAGCTAGAGAAGGTATTATTAGATTTGTGCTTACAGTGATAGGGGTAGAATCTCCATCATTTACTGGGTGGCGATGAGGAGTGAAGCTCTAAACCTGGTTCATGTCCTTGATGGTGCTGCTGCTACTGCTGCACCTTTTGTTGTCTCACCTATGAGTGTGGGCTTTGGGGCTAGGGGTTAGGGGTGTAGGGGTTTGGGGGGAATGGTTAGGGGTCGGGGTTTCGAGGTCGGGGGTCGGGTTCAGGGTTCAGGGTTTAGAGATCCTTCATGTTGAGCAAAAGGTGTAGGGTTTTAGATTCTGGGTTTAGGGTTCAGGGTCTCGGGTCTGGGGGCTGGGGTTGGGGGCTTTAGCTGCACCATTTGTTGTCTCATCTATGAGTGTGAGCTTTAAGGGTTTGGGGCTATGGTTTAGGTGTTTAGGGGTTTGGGGGGTAGGGGTTTTGGGGTCAGTGTTTAGGGTTTAGAGATCCTTCATGCTGAGCAAAGGGTGTACAGTTTTGGGTTCAAGGTTTAGGGTCTTGAGTCTAGGGTCTGGGGTGTGAGGGCTTGGAGTTGGGGTTTGGGGTTTGAGGTTTCTGATTGGTTTTCGGGGTTGGGGTCCGAGGGTTAGGTGGTTAGGGGGTTGGGGGTTGGGGGTGTAGGACCCAAACAGAAAACTCAAAACCCAAAGCGACCTGGATTCCGTCCTCCACTCTCAACCGCTACGCCCTGACTGCAACATCCTCTTCTGCAGTGTCCTAGAATCCAAGTTAGATATTGGATCTTTTGCGGGACATACTCAATTATCTCAACTATATGAAATAGAGGAAGAGAGGGTTGGTGTCCCTGTAAAGGGAGGATTCTATGAGGTAGATTTGGTTGTTTCTCTATTTATTGGAATGGAGAAAATCGACGTGTCCTAAGAGGCCACTGGTTTGCTCGTAAAGGGGGCCTTGATTGGCTACTACTTCGCGAAGATGTTGTTGAACAACTAGAGGTTGCTTATCATAGTCAGGTCTGTATGATTATTCAAATTGCTTGTAATCAATCAAAGCATTTGAATTTAGTAGAGCTTGTCAGTCTCATTGCATATCCACCAAAGACACCACAAAATACTTAGAAAACCACTTTATTCTCTCCAGTCGTAAGCATCAAATAGCATCAAGTAATGCACTGTCAAAGGGCCTTGCCCTCCTTAGATCATTCCAAAATTATTTTCTTGAAAAAAAGAATCTTGTTATTTTCCCTTCTAAAACTGACACTAAGCAGCAATGCATCTAATCAGGTAATGTGTGTTTAGATAATGTTCTATCTGCTTCTTCTGTGTAATTTAGCCTTTTAGTTTTTTTTTTTGGCTGGGGGGTTTGGGTTAGAGTGGGGAAGGGGTAGTCAGTTTTCAATTTGTGTTCTTTGTTTCAGAAAGTGAAAGGCTTAATTTTTTATTAATTTTTATAGGTTTGGCACCGGAGAACATTTCAACTATCAGGACTTTTTGCTGCTTGAGTTGATTTGCAAGGCTCTACCCAAGTATGATGATACAATTTATGTAGGGTTACATATGCTTTTCATCGTTGTAAATAGAGCAATTTGCTTTTAGTCCCTAAAAAATCCATCTCCTTTTGGTTTCCCATTTATAGAAATATGTGGGGTCCCTATTTTTTCTATAAATGAGAGGGACTTTTTTTTTTTTTTTGATCGGCGAGAGGGACTGAAAACAGATAATTTTTGTGAAAGACAAGAACCACGCCTCATTTCTAAAATGTTAAATAACCATTATAGTGCTGCCTTATAACGTGGTGTTTTTCGACCCCTCGCCATAGGCAATTTGTGAAGGGATGACTGCTATGGTGGCGGCATTGGTCGCAATGGTGTGTTTGTATGGCGGAATTTTGGCCTTCCGTCATATTCTGCCATCCGCCATCGATAACCTTGATTTCCAAAATGAGATGATTTTTTCTCAATGGACTAAAAGGAAAGATTTTTTTTAATATTTACAGGGACTAAAACATATCTAGCCCATTTATTAATTTTGTTTTATGGATAGAAATTGTTTTTATTGGTAATATCTTGTACATTATTGTATATTGGTGCTGAACATGCAGGGTCTGCATGCCCTTTTCATGGGAGAAGATGATACCTGGGAAGCCTGGCTAAATTTTGATGCTTCTTGCTTTTCTAGTTTTGTTAATTTTGCTGGAAATGGAATTAAACTTAGGCGTGGTTACTCTCCATCAAATTCATCAAAACCATCCCTGGTTTTCTGATTTTTTTTCCTCCTATAGTGCTATAACATATAGATACAGATAGTCTGCCATTAGAGTACTCGTCATTCTTTCATAGGAGGGCATGAATAATATCTTATTTTGCCTGTAATTTTATCTTCTACTATTGCTGTTTTCCTAAATGAGTGTTTATGTTGACATACATATAGTCATGTCTAGCATTCCCTTATTAACCAACTACTCATCATTACATATTTTACAATAGAAAATCAGCATGTGTATCGTATTTAATGTAAGCGATGATTGTTTTGGTTACCAATATCTCTCGTCTTGCATTTGTGTTTGATTTCATAATTTCATAATTCATATTGTGGATAGTCATTAGCTACAGTTGAATAAACTGTATGTGCATTCTATCTGGAAGAACGCAAATAAGATAAATTCTGTTGTTATTAACTTGGAACTTTTAACAGGATGAATTGAGGTGGCAGAAGGAGGAGGATATGGATGGCTGCTGTTCACAGGGATATAACCAAATCAATATTATTATCATTATTATACTTATGTCTCTCACTAGTCTCCTCATGCTCTTATCTATCTATAAGGCTACATCAATACTTTTCTGCTGACACCTTGGGGGACTATTTGCTTTGTCATTTTCAGAAAATTAAATTTCATACATTGACAAGTTATTTGTAGGTCCCTGTTCGACACTTGGTATTTATGATTCATGGGATTGGTCAAAGATTGGAAATATCCAATTTGGTTGATGATGTGGGCAATTTCTGGCATATTGCAGCAAGTCTTGCAGAGCAGCACCTTACTCCACATCATCTTGGCACTCAAAGGGTCCTCTTTATCCCATGCCAGGTATTCGATATGTTATTCTGTGTGTGGTCTGAGCCTTTTGTGCTGCATTATGTTTGAGGCTGTTTGTAATGTTCCCCTTCTCTATAAACTAAGCCCTTTCTCGCATCCTGATGCTTCATTTTTACACACTGGACCTTATTTTGTTATTAGGGTTAAAATTGAAGTTGATTTTGTGCTAATCTGTAGTGATTATATTGAGATATGTACTATTGTTCTGAAGATCTGTTTCCTGAATTGGGATTTGTACTGCACAGTAAAGAATTGCAATAAACACCTAAATCTCCCTGAATATCTCTGCAGGAGTTTGGATTGTCAGTTTCACTTGCTTTACTTTCTTACCCAATTTTGAGCATTTGTGGTGCTGTTATATTTTAGTTTTCTTGAGTCATGTACTGCGTTTAGACTAAAAATGATTATGAAAAATTAAATAGCCCATTTAATGAGTAATGGAATTACTTTTGGTAGAATTGGAATGTAGTATGAACTTCTTTTATGTTTGCTTTGACTTTGTGCCATTTGTTTTCTTTCTCTTTTAGCAAGCTGCACAGTCTATCACAATGTCGGAAAGAGCAATCCTATTGAAACAACCATAAATTAAACACCAAAGGAAGGCTGTAAACATAAACCAATCACATAGGCAAAGAGAAATCCCCAAAACTTAAAAATTTGAGATTTTTGCTCCAAGCAAATGCTTTAACAACTACACAAAGGGAGCACTGCAATTTTCACACTGAAACCTGATACCCTTGTTAATTGTGTTTTCTAATGTTAGTCACAATTTTTTTTGTTTGATTCTAACTATTTGATGATTTCATGTTATCTAGTGGAGAAAAGGTTTGAAGCTGAGCGGTGAAAATGCTGTTGAAAAAATTACTTTGGATGGAGTGCGGGGATTGCGTGTCACGCTGAGTGCAACTGTTCATGATGTGTTATACTACATGAGCCCAATATACTGTCAAGACATAATTAAATCGGTATCTTTTTTTTTTGTGTGTGTGTGTTAGATTTTTATACTATATTAATATGGAATTTTAAAAAACACATGTTTTGACCAGTGAATTTACACTTCTCTAGGTATCCAACCAACTGAATCTATTATATTTGAAGTTTCTCAAAAGAAATCCTGGATATGATGGAAAGGTATGCTAGTGAGAAAATTTGCTTTATTTTTTCCTATATACATTTTCAATGTATATAGTGGTTCACTTCATGCCAACTTGTGTAGGTTTCATTATATGGTCATTCTCTGGGAAATTTCCTCTCATATGATATCCTTTGCCATCAAGATAATCTATCATCCCCAATTTCAATGGATTGGATGTATAAGGAACATGGTGAAAATGAGGAATCACTTCCTGATAAAAAAGATCATGTGCAGAACTCGCCAATAAATCAGGATGACACATTCAGTATGGTGAGTCCCTCTGAAGAAAGAAAGAGTACACAAGAGACTTGTTCAGAAATGGAGGCAGGATATTCTGAGGGGTACTCAGTTTTAGGCCCTGCATTATCAAGTGTAAACAAATTTACTGCAGAACCTAATTCTTTGGAACCAAGTAATAAGGGAGATGTTTTTGAGTTCCTTTCTGATTCTGGTGACACATTTTTTGAGAACATGGGTGGTGCATTGGATAAGCCCGAGAGCATGGGTGTTGAGATGCCAGTGGATAAGGAAGAATGTAAATTTACAAGCAATGAAGATGAAGTAATCAAGAAACTCAGAGAAGAGGTTAGTTTCCAGTTATACTTTCCTTTTTTAATTGTTTTTTTTTTTTTTGGTTTCTGGTGGTTCTTTCTAGCTAGTTGTCCCCTTTAAAGAGAGGGGGAGGGATTTTGAGATGCAGTAATAAAGAATGGTTCATTTCTCTAGCACACCCTGTTATGTTGAAGTCTTTTCTGCTTATAAGAAAAAATCATAAGATTTGAGGCCATCATATTTGTGTTAAAATTTAAATTTAATTATGAAGAATGAGAGAGACTTGGATTAAATTTCCAGTGACATGATCATGTAGGCTCTAGTAGCATGTCAACCACCAATTCATCCCAAGAGCTTTAGATATTGGGAGGTGCAGGTCATGGAATATTTTATATTTCTCTAGTAGTACCAAACCGTGTTCTGATTAAGGGTAAAAATCTACATTGAAGATGCATGCCGCATTTTCTTCTATTTTGATGGTCTGGTATTGGTGCCGTAAATCCCTCTTCTCACCAATAATGTGTGAATCTGTCTCAATTTGCTTTGTTCTCTAATAGAACTTTTGGTTTTAGTCAATGTGAATGGTAGCTTGTTTGTTACCCCACACAAGTTTATAGGAAAAGTGTTTTGCAAACCAAGATTATCATGCTTGTTATATATATACTTTTTATTCAGTTCATTTGTTTATTAATTAATAGAATGTCACCTTGGTTATTTCCTTCACAAAATCAAAATAAAAAGAAGCAGGAAATAGAATGAAAACAAGCTGACATTTTTGTGGTATTATTATTTATTATGAAATCAAACCATACACCCCCTATGTTTACAGGTAGATTGAGCTGTAGCACAATATTCTAATTCTGCACTTGAATGTGACTCACTGTTGTAATATCCGATTATGATTCCGTATTTGTGCCTCAAGTTCTGTACTTCTATTCTGAATCGTGGGTCACATGATGTTCAATAGAGCACACTGCATACGTCAATGCAGGGCAAAGGCGAAACAGAAAAAGCTGGGTAGATGATATAGGGCCAGAAAGAATATGGAATCTAGGGTGGTATGAGGATATTGATTCCATACACAGAGTGAATGATAATGTGCTATGTCATAATTTCATAGTACGGGAGTGGATGTGAGTGCTAATGTTTGAATGGCTCGTAAATTTTTATAATGTAGGCATTATTCATGAAATAGATATTATTAATCAAATTTCTTATTTTAATAGACGTTTGATATTTATATATAAAAATGTTGAGGATTCTCAATGATAGTGGGTTCAACTAGTAGGATCAAATAGTGTCAAAGCTTCAACTCAAAGGTTTTGGGTTCAGATTCTATTCGCATTATTTCATTAGTATGTCATCTGTAATACCACAATTAACCTTTGGGTGGAAAATCTCTCTTCTTCTCGAATATGTAAATTACCAAAAAAAGCAAATTATGTTAAAAATATTTATAAAATATAATATTATTTGAAGTTAACCAAAATTCAATCTAGAATCCTAAATTACAATAATGACAGACAAAACACAACATGATTCAACCTATGATGACTGGACCCGCATGCCCACATGTACTCGGTGACACAATGAAAAGTGAAAAATATGATAAATGTCCAAATGAATTTTATGAACCTATTTTACTAGTTTAACAAGCTAATGTCCTTGAGTCACATATGGGTGCACAAATGCAGATGTATGGACAGATTAGTGACTTAGATACTGGGAAGCACTCAACCAATTGAGTTTGGTGTGTACGATGTATATATACCACATACACAATGTGTACAGTGGAAAATTCTGATAGGCCAGAGTGTAGTAAGTTAGGATAGTTGATTAGTTAGAATAGCTGGGTGGTTAAAGTTGAAGAGGCAAGAAATTAGCTTAAATGGGAGAAGAGGGTAGAAGAATGGGGATTCTGTTTTATTATCATTTGGGAAATTGAGCCTTAGCTCTGCTGCAAAAAGGGGAAATCCTTTGTAAAGGGGAAACCCTTGGAAGGAGAATCTCTACTTGTTTCTTTGCAATTCAAGAAATACTGCCAAAGCATATTTATTCCCTTTCATTCTATGTTTTTCTTGTTTATCTCCCCAATAATTCCACCCGTTTGTGAGTTCCTAACAAATACCCTCTTAGCATTATGCTACTTGACTACTAACTTTAACTGCATTTATAGCATGCTCACAACTAACAAAGTTTATTTGTTTAGATTGATTCATTGAAGGCCAATCTAGCTGAAAAGGAATCACGTCATAGCAAGAATCATACTGAGGAAGAGTTTACATTCTGGTAATTACTGGTTTTTTGTCCTTTAGAAGGTTGAGATATTTTCTGTGTTCATCTTGATTTTGAATTTATAACACAAAGCAAATAAGGATGTTGACATGCATGTGGCACTATGAGAGTACAAAAGTCATCTAAAAAGTTACCTCCCTTATAAGATGCTCCAAAGAGTTATACTGCATATATCAAGTACACCAAACTTCGATTTAAGGTATGGAAACAGATAAGAACTTTGATTCTGTCATCTTTTATCTGTTCAAAATGTTTTCATTTAGATTTGCATAATATTTAACATAGTGAACAGATAAAAGATGGGTCATTTTTATTTCCATAGTAAATATAAAACAGTGGTTAAGGTTAAGAACATGGTGATTCTATGATACAACTTATTTATAGAGCCTGTTTTTTCATAAGCTATTGGGCCAGTTTGTTATAAATTAAAAGAAAAGTGATTCTGATGTAAATTAATTAAGCAATTATTTTTTAGAGGTTTAAAAAAAACCCGATAATTTGTCTGTTTACAATAATAAGAATCACTTTTTTTTTTAAAAAAAAAGAAGCAATTGATTTTATGAGAAGCTATTCAAAATAACATTTGATTTTCATCAGATTTTGGATTCTTTTCAAACAAGTGCATGAAAAAATTCTAAAAGTTTTTATATTATTTTAAAGAAGTGATTCTTTTACGGAGAAAACGGTAAAAAACAGGCCCATTATCATTAGTTTATGAGGAAAGTAGTAAAAAAACTTGAGGTTTTTGCTTTTTCTCTTCTAAAAAATGCTTTCTTTGTAACAAGAAAAAAATGGGCCCTATCTATCCTATTGCTCATATGACTAAATTGTATTTATGCCAGGTTGATACATTCTTTGCTGTTGGATCCCCTCTTGGTGTATTTCTTGCACTTTGTAATATCCGAATTGGCATTGGTAAGAAAGTCTTTTATATGGTATTATACAATTTTTTTCTAATCTTGATTGATCTATTTGAAGAGGCTCCTTTTAAAAGATAGCTTGTTGAAAATCAGAATCTAATATTCTGATTCTATTAATATTAGTGATTTATAAACACATAATCTTTGATTTAGAGAAAACAAAATGTCCTCTATTTATGTGTAACTAACCTATATAAACATGTGTATGTTGTGTACTCTCATACACAGTTTCCAGTCCATTATCCCTCTCTTTTCTCCTATTTTAACATTGCTCAATGTATATTTAAGTTGAATTCTATCTGACAAAATCTGTACTTATAATCAGTAGAATTTAAGGTTGACTAGAAACTGGAAATAAAACATGGCAAGAGAGGATGGTGTCACTCGGATACTTTGTTGAAATTATAGGGTTTTAGGTATATAGAGTTGAAAATACAAAAGAGACTGCATACTGTAAGGTTGATATTGTCTTGATATGTTATGAAGATCAAGACAGAGTTTAAGAGAAAGAAAGAGAGATGAGGGAGAAGAGAATCTGAGAGAAATTCTATTATTCTATTCTTCCAATGGAAAATCCCTTCTACAACTGTGAGAACTGTTTATTATCATTGCAAACTGTCAAACAGACCTCTCTAACTACTATAACCACCTCCTTTAGGGTTTAGGGTCTGGGGTCTAGGGTTTCTTTTCTCTCGACGCGTTTTTTCGGGGTTCCACACTGTCTTTTTTGTTAATTTTTTTTAATCTTGGTCATTGCTTTGATTCTTGGTCGTGAACTGTTTGATGGTTTGACTTTTAGAGTTTTACTATTGTCTCCGTAGTTGTGCTTTGGGTGTGGTCCGTGCGGGGATTGATTTCTTTTTGAGATTTTCACCCCGTGTTGATGGTGCAACTCTGAATTTTTGAGGTTTTATGCGAATCCATTTTTTTTTCTGCTTAAAAGGGAGGCGTAGATAAGGTTTTCCCACACGACATTGTCTTGTATTTCAAGTCACATGGTTCCCGTGACGGTATCTGATGTTTAGGCGCTTTCATTAATTGGGGAATAGAGGATACAGTGTCTGTTTGTGGTTCCATTTCAGTTTATCATTGTTGGAGAAGTTACCTGTTGGAATTATTCTCTTTTTTTTTGCGTCGAAAAAGGGCCAAAAAGATTGGGGGCTGTTGCTTCTGTGAAGATAACCTGCTGTTACTCAATTGCTGGAAGATACCTGTTTGTGGATTAACCTAATTTCTTGGTGGAATCACTCCAATTTTCACTTGGAACAGTTTTCTGTTTAGGGAAGTTATTCTTGACTAGTTTTTGGTATCTATAAGATTGAAATAAGGATGACAGATGTGAGTTAGAGTCAGTAGTTTTGAATTTGAGTGCAACTGTATTGTTTTAAGGGAAGGACTGGTGAAGAAGGTGCACATGCTTTTGTTAGTAAAGTCTGATGATGTTCAGTGTTTGTTATGGCCAAAAGTGAACCTACGTTAGTCCCAGAATGGTTGAGAAGTGCTGGAAGTGTTGCTGGGCGTGGCAGTTCAGCCCACCATTTTGCAGCTCAATCTAATCACACCGGTATTTTCGCTGCCCTGAACTGTATACATCTTTTTAATGCCTTATTAATCAGTTAAGAATATTATGTGTTTTGAAGTAGAATAAAATGTTGTTTCTTTTTTGGGTTCATTAATATATTTCTGAAACTAAAGAATATACTATTTTAAGAATTCTCCCACATATCTAGGTAATAGGAATTTAAGAATCTTGGAGGGATAATAATCTGTGTTTAGTCCAATATATATAATTATGAACTATACACTGCTATCTTTTATAGGTTTAAGAGGTTTGTTGAGGAGATTTAGAAAAAGGAATTATACTTATTGCTTAAGTATATATGGTTGAATAAAATGCATAGTTGTTTTTCATTTGGGATTTAGGGATCATAAATAACATACAAGGTGTGTGTTCATACAGACTCACATATGCATAAAAGTTTGAAAATTTTTCATGTCCTGGAGTGGATTGCAGATATAGATGGAAATACATGTTATTCTATGTGTGATGATAATGCATGTCATTTGAGTCATTACACTTTGTATAAACAAGAAGTAAATTTCTGGTTCTTGTGTTTGAAACTAAGTACCCAGTTTTCAGAGATGATAAAAAAGACCAATAAGCTTAACTTTGACAGAAAATAAATGCATTTGTTGTTATGATTCTGTGCTCTTAACCCGAAGTGTTGAAATCTTTTATAATTTTTTTCCCAATGCATAGCTAAAGTCCATGGGCCTGGATGTCATGAACTAATAGCTAAAGTCCATGGTGCAATGTAGGTAATCTTTTGTTTATCAGTTTTTTTCTAAATCTTTGTGTGAATTATTTACTATTGCAGACTGTTTTTGAGAACAGTCTAATGCGACACCATATTGCACTTCCTCCTGATAACATGGGAAAGATTACCTACATTGCACCACCTGGTCAATATTCCTTACAGGTTTGTGTTCATGAACTTCTTTTGTAATATCACAAAATTCAAGTAAGGAATTTTGGGTGATATTTGCGTAATTAAACGGATTTACGAAAGGGCAGTTTGGTCGTTGTTGGAAGCATGGGTGTAGTTAGTAATTGCTGGGTGTAGTCAGTAATTACTGTAGCTGTACTGTAGCACGGCGCTGATAGCGTGGGATATGGCGCTGATAGCGTGGGAACGGCGCTGATAGCGTGGGATATGGCGCCAGTAGCGTGAAATTGCACTAGAAGGCTATTTCTTGCGGCCTGTTGGCGCGGATAGCGCCATATATGGCGCTATTAGCGCCGGAATGTCGGCAGAACCAATATTTAGAGGGTGGTCGCGTTTTGAGGGGAAGAAACATGGTTTTCTTCTTCCTCTGGACCCTGGCAGCCATGGGAGAGCTCTCCAAGCTCCCATGACCTTGTTTTGCGACCCTAAACCCTTCCTGCACCGATTATACCTCCTAAAATCTGAGTGAGAGCGAGAATCCTTCCTCCCTATTCACTAAAACCCCAAGTTCTGAGAAACCTTCAGAGAGGTTGAGAGAACTCGAGATTGAGGAGGAACGGCGACTACCCACGGACACCAGAGCCTGGAGGAACGTTCTAGATGTCGTCTGTGTCGCCATTGAGGTAAGAAACTCGAGTTTCTCCGGTTGATTTTCTGTTTGAGGGTTTTGGGTGAATAGTGACCCATCTGTGATAGGGCTAGAATTAGCTCTGAGTCCAGTTGAGAGAAGTGTTTAGAATGATGTGAGGAGGAAGGATTAGCTTTCAATTTGTAATTTGGGGAACGTTGGTTCTGGCTCTAGGATAGGCATGGGTGACTTTGGTTGAGTCACTTGATTTGGAACATGCCAGAGCCTGAGTGATGGGCTGATGGTGCCTGTGAGGCCAAGAGAACGGAGTCTAGTGGATTAGACCGTTCAAGCCCAGAGAAACCCTGTGGTTAGGGGTTGGGTGAGCTGAGAAGCTCAGTTTGATGGCTGAGGCTGAGTCTGTGGTGACTCTGAAGCCATGTTTGATCTGTGTTAGACCACTGAAGGTCTATAGAAGGCTTGTTGTGAGGTGAGCCTGAGGAACCTAGGGTAGGTGACCTAGGTTGGTGGAGAGGATTGTGATTCCTTTCCCTGGGGCAGGAGTGGCTGCTTGATGAGCTTATGAGTTGTTGATATGTTGAATGGTCTGTAATGTGCGGCTGTGTGTCTTGTCAGGACTGGACAGTTGGGGTGTCAGTGAAGCAGACCATCAAACAAGGAGCAGAGCTGTGGAGCACGGCTAAGAGGTAAGCTCATCGTCCTGGGGATTCGTCCCTTTTCCTTTGTTTGCCACCCTGATGGGTGATGAAATGCATGCCATGCTTGTGTGAGCATATGTATATATGTGTATGTGGGCATGCTGTTTGGATTTGAAGGCCATGTGGCCTATATGTTATGATATATGCTATGGCCTAGTGTGTGCTGGGCTGAAATGGTAAACCCCAGGATAAACACCGAGAGGTGTGAGATGGCCTTGGGCCGATGAGTGATGATCACTGAGGTGCTCAGTGTTGGAACCTATAAGGTACTGCGATGGTATCGGGCTAGCTGAGGTTTCCTAGCCAGTAGAAGAGTCTGAGGACTCCCTGGAACGGTTGGTATTCCATGGGAGGTGCCACGACTCTCCAGTTAAGTCCTAAGGACTGTTGAACCTGTGTGGAGGTTCTTCCTTAGGCATTTGAGTTGAAAGACCTGAGTGATGGTGCTCCTTGTGTGGAATGACTCCTCAGGCACTTGTGGATCAGTAAAGTCCTGTGGATGGTGCTCCCGTAGTGGAATGACTTCCCAGGCAAGTGATAATGACCTGCGGATGGTGCCTCCTGTGTGAGATGACTTCCCAGGTAGTGGAAAACCCGTGGATGGTGCCTCCTGTGTGAGATGACTTCCCGGGTAGTGGTATGACCTGTGGATGGTGCCTCCTTTGTGAGATGACTTCCCAGGTAGTTTAAGTCCTGAGTGCTGGTGCCTCCTGTGTGAGATGACGCCTCAGGCCAGTTGTGGTAAAAGTCCTGAGTGATGATGCCTCCTTTGTGAGATGACTCCTCAGGCCAGTGTTGGAAGTCCTAAGAGACGTGTGCCTCCTGTGTGAGATGAACTCTCTTAGGCATGTGAGCTTTAGTCCTGTGGATGGTGCCTCCTGAGTGAGATGACTTCCCAGGCAGATGATGGAAAGTCCTGGATTTGTTTCCCAGGCCAGATAGTGACAGATATGTTGTATCTCTAAGAGAGGGCTTCCCAAGGGGGATAAGAGCCTAGAGCCTCTTAGACGAGCCATATCTGGATATGTGAAGTCCTGAGTGATAGTTCTCAGGCATTGTATGTTTAGTATGAGACGATGCGTCTCTGGTTGATACAGTTCCAGTGGGAGACACTGATGGTAAGGTACCTCTAGGAGACAGGCTGCGAAAGCCAAAGTTAGATGGATGGACCAGGGGTAAGTTGTCAACCCCTGAGAGATGGCTCTAGGAGCCAGTGAGAGGTGTAGACCTCAGATGCCATGGGCATCCCATGTTGTGATCCCAGACGGCTGGGAGTATGTGTATGAGCGGAGAATGTATCTCTGAGCTCTTTTCTCTGTTTATTGCTTATGTCTTGGTGGTGAACCAGGGTGAGGGAGGTTTTCCCAGGACCCTGAGTTTGCTGAGACGTATGTCTCACCCTGTTTGGGGTTTGTGGTTTTCAGGTGCTTCTTCTGGAGCAGAGAAGCGACCTCAAGGCAAGAGGCCTAGTGAAGATGACAGGCTGGAGGAGGTTGCAGAGGAAGACCGGAGCAGAGCCTCCGTTGTGGGAGCTGGTCTTAGCTTTGGGTTAGGGCAGGGTGTGTGTACACCCGATTTTGTACATATTATATATATATATGACCGCCTGTGGTCAAGTTGTTGAGATTGTATTATGTTATGTTCCTCCTGAGTATATTTGTATAAGTTATGTATCTGCCTATTATGTGTATGTTTTATCTAGATCAGTGTTTGTTGTTTTATGCTTTGGTTATGTTTTAAATTTCATACATAATGTAATCAAGAGAAACGATTCTATCGCTTCCGCACACCGCTTATTAACGCCGATAGTGCGCTTATGATACGATTAATGATAACACGTCTGGGGTGTTACATCTTTGCTATTGTATATATCCAGTTCTATTTCTGTTAGAAGATCATTTTTAAGTCCATTATTTCTTTTATTATTTCAATTTTCTTTTTAGAATGATATTTGTTACTTCTCTTTCCCTTTTGTTCATATTTTTGTGATGATGGCAAGATTGCCAAGCTTACACATTTGCTCAACATCTTCTATTCTCACATTCAGTAGCTTCTCTATATTTTTTGCAATTTATGATTTTAATCTTTCTATAATTTTCAGGATACTGTATTGGAACTTGAGTTTCAAGGTGTCAAAAAGAAATTCACCATGCTTCAGGTTTCTAGCCATTTATTTTGTTCATCACTTCATTGTAGTTGCTTCATTGAAGTATTGGTATTCCTTATGATTATCCTACATTACAACTTCCTTGCATTTACTTTACCCATTTTCAGACTTGGCCTGTACGTACACCCAGGCCTGTTGCATGAAAACTTGCAGGTGATACTCCTCTTCTTACTGGTATGGTAAAATCAGTTGTTACCAAGTGTCTCATCCATGATCTAATTGTGATAGATTTCATGCTTAATGACTTCTGTTTTTTACAGCGTGTTCTTGATGCCCTTTTCCCCTCAGTTCTTGGCGGGACTTGTGCCATTCCTGGAGCTTTTGTTTGTGGTAAAACAGTCATTAGTCAGGCTCTTTCTAAGGTGAACTTTACACCCTATTAAGACAATGATTTCTTAATTGTAGATATTCTCCTTAAATTCATGTTTTCCCCCCACCCACTTGCAGTATTCCAATTCTGATACTGTTGTATATGTCGGCTGTGGGGAACGTGGAAATGAAATGGCAGAGGTATGTTTTCTTTTCAGTTAATTCTATCAAATATTGTGTTTCTTAGTTTACAGTTGGTCAAATTAATTCAATGATTCTTTAGGTTCTAATGGACTTTCCCCAACTTACAATGACATTTCCTGATGGTCGTGAAGAATCTGTCATGAAGCGCACAACACTAGTGGCTAACACTTTAAACATGCCAGTGGCTGCTTGTGAAGCTTCAATTTAGACAGGTGACTTTGTAGCTCTTGAATTCTATTTATTTATTGTTGAGAAATAATATTTACTAATTCTTTCGTATTGTCAACTGTTATTTATTTGGCTTGTGAAAGTCTTGTGGGATTTCAATCAGTAGTATTACTCAGCACCTGCCATTGCTGTGCAGTAAACTTTGTTGTTGATTTGAGTTTAGCGTCAAAAGTAGGTAAGACGACCCATATTCTGCATATTTATTTTTATTCCTATTTTTTTCACTTGAGCTGAATTTTTATTATATTTTCCGTTATAGCGTGGAGCCTCCGGGCAATGGGGTACGTAATTTTTTTTGAATGATTAATAACTTTGTTTGGCCTGTCTGTTGCATGAGAGTTTTAACACTAATTTTGATAATGTAATTCTTTTTTGAATTGCAGGAATAACATTAGCTGAGTATTTTAGAGATATGGGTTATAATGTCACTATGAATCTATGATGGCAGATTGTACATCTAGATGGCAGAAGCATTGCGTGAAATCTCTAGACGACTGGTGAGAAAGATTTCTTTTTTGTGCTTAAAATACGTATATTTTGTATATGATATTGAATTTTCTTTCTTGACTAGTGTAACTGGACAATTTATATACCATTAGGCATGAGACACATGGGAATGGACATTGATCAATGTATTTTGATGATATTGTTGTCTTCCACAGGCAGAAATGCCTGCAGATAGTGGATATCCTGCATACGTTGCTACACGTTTAGCCTCTTTCTATGAACGTGCTGGGAAGGTAAAATATCTTGGAGGCCCTGAATGTACAGGTAGTGTAACAATTGTTGGTGCTGTTTCGCCACCTAGAGGAGATTTGTCAGACCCTGTGACATCTGCAACCCTCAGCATAGTTCAGGTAAAACTATACTTTCAACTATGGTCAAAATGGGTAACTGCGTGCAGAGTAAGTCAACCTAAGGTTGTCTTAACCAATGCCCGCAAATTGTTAAAACCCTGTTTAGATTATCACTATGAAATACCCTTTCTGGTTATTTCTTCTTTTATCTATCCTTCTATAACTTTCAATTCATTCCACTATTTAAGGTTCTGTTATCTGTTATTTATATGATTTAGATGGCATATTTTGATTGTCATCGTTCACTCTCTCTTCATGTGGATTTTTATTTTTCTGACATGATATAATTGCACCAAAAAAGGCATTGGCTAGCTTTTCTATGACATAAGCCTAGTAATTCTGTCTGGTGAAAACTAGTTGGTCTTTTATTGTACTGTCCTTGATGCTTCTTGGGTAGAGTTTTTGGAGACAACTTGGTAAAAATATATCACATACAAAAGGATTAGATTTTGGATTGATAACTCAAATAAGTATTGACATTATAATGAAAATCATAATATTCCTTTTCATTTTATTGTTTTCTCTTGCTAATAATATAATTTTATGTGAGTTCCATTTTTATGGATATATTCATCATTACAGGCAATGACGAACGGTTCATTCCAGAAGGAGATGGTACTACAGTGAACAATTCTTCTGATGGCAACAAATCAGATAACAACTTTGAGAAATGTCATCATACTAATCTGGATTGGCGTGAATTCAGGGCAAAGCTATATAAGGATGAGTCAGCTTTCATTCCTAAATGGAATCTATATCTGTCATCTTCTCTTAATTGCTCTGCAGCTCTTGCATGCCATTTTAAGTAGAAGGGGTCAACTTCATGAATCTTGAAATAAGTTTCAAAACATCTATTAGAGTCATACCTGTGCCTTGTTACAGTCATAGAAGCATGCTTGATAGTTGGAGAATCATCTCCTCTTGATGGATTTGTCTTCAATCTAGGACACTTGATTGAGTCAGACAATTTGCCTACACCTGTTCTGTTAACCTGTCTAATGCTACAAAGTCAAATGTACTGATGTTCACTTTAATGTCAAATAAGTAGATAATTTATCCTCCTGTCCTACTCTATTGTTATAAGATGAATTGTACCTTGCTTGGTCCCTGTAATTATGCTTGTTAGTATAGTTTGATGTAAGTATGAGAATAAGTTAGTTGTGTTGGCTAGCATTTTTATGATTAAACTTTAGAATTTCATCTAGAGCCCAAAGAGCTCCAGCACCATTGAATTGGTATTTCCACGACCGATAAATGATATTAAAAAGACTTATTGAGACGTTTTTAGGAAAACCATTAAAAAAGACCTGGGTCTGAATGGTTTTATTGAGACGTTTCTGTTTTTTGCATTTTGGAGTGATGTCTCTTATTGTATATGAAATATTAGTAGATGCATGCATATGTAAGTCTATGTCTTGGTTATCCTTCTTACTCCGAGGTCTGAGTTCTTTCTTGATTTGGCAGTGCCTCATGATTGATGAAGCTGAGAGGATATTGGAAGTAAACATTGTGGGAGATGAAGCAGAGTATTAACATATTTCCAAAGGTATACATAACTTTTGCAATGTGTTTCTATTTTCTCCTCCCCCTCCCCCTTTGTAATGCAGTAAGGTTATGAAATTTGAATAGTCATGAAATTATGTCATGTCCAACACTCCAAATGTGTTGCTGCTTTGTGGATGGGATTAGTTATTTGTAAAACACCAAATACTAATGCAATAACTAATTACAATATCATCTATCTACTATAATAAAAGAACGTTTTCTTCTTCCACGTGTCATCTTTCCAAACTCCCTCAACTCCTTCATCCACCTGTCCTCACCTCCATTGCCCTCAACTTTGTTTAGAACGAGCCAATGTGAGACTACAGAAAAAGCACAAGCTTGAATGAGTAGTCTACTCAACAGAACTCACCTGCTCCTCTTCTTTCACGGACTCCTTGTTAATATGCATATAGTCAGTGTTTTGGTTCCATGACTTTCCTGATTTTTAAAATTTTTTCATTTTTGATATCTTTAGGCACTTGAAACCTTTTATGAGGAATTTGATCCAGATTTTATAAACATTAGGACAAAGGCTCGTAAAGTTCTGCAAAGAGAAGATGACCTGAATGAAATTGTCCAAGTGTGCATTCTTTTATTGGTAATGATTGTTTGTTGATGTAATGCCCCCATGCTTTCTCCTAGTAAAGGATTAAGAATTGTTCAGCATAAATAAACTTTGGACAGACTGTTGTTTAGTCTAAACCTAGGTATCAACATATAATCAATGTGATTGATAATAATATGATAAGTGGAGCTCTAAATGCTACTAAATTGTGGTGTTGTTTTGTATGGGAAATTTTTTTCAGGATGTATATGCATTTGTTCTATTACTATGAAACTTAACTAGATCATTTATTGACCTTGTTTAATCCAGCTTGTGGGCAAGGATGCTTTAGCTGAAGGAGATAAGATCACCTTAGAAACTGCAATGCTTTTGAGAGAGGATTATGTTGCTCAAAATGCCTTTACACCGTAAGGGCCCTTGTAACTGGTTAACTTCTTTAACATGTATTATATTATTGTTTTTATTTGTTCTTATGTTGTTACCTTTTGCGTAGCTCTGATAGATATGATAAATTCTGCCCCTTCTACAAGTCTGTTTGGATGATGCGCAACATTATCCATTTCTACAAATTGGCAAATCAAGTATGGTGGTGTAAGGAATCAGGCAGTTTTTGGTGTTTTATTTATACTAGAAAAAAGAAAAGTCCATGTAATCTTTGGCATCTAGGTTCAAGTTACTAGTACATTTCGTTGCTTCTGTTGTCCCTCACATTCTGAGACCAGACATTGTTTTCTTTTTTGTGTTGTGCATTCTTGATCATGGCTTGGCAAAAGTGTCATTACTTTGGCATGAAAAGAAATTTTAGTTAAGATGGCTAAATTGTATTCAAAGTGTAGAATTTTAATGTGGGGTTGGATACATGTGCAGGCATTAGAGAGGGGAGCTGGTTCAGATGGTCATAAGATATGTTACACCCCTTCTAATGCATTGTATGGGAGATTTGTTCTACCGATTAGGAAGTAGTTGTAGTGCTACTCTAGAATCTTATTTTGACATGTAAAGTGGGTTGAGGGTTTAGGGTTGAGGGTTGAGGGTTGAGGGTTTAGGGGTTGAGGGTTGAGGGTTTAGG
>PYAF01003840.1:9135-22050 GCA_007407185.1 Glycine tomentella
CCATTGCGAATCCTAACCCTAAGTACTTAATTGAAGTGATCAATTCCAAATAAGAATATGAAAGAAGAACAGAAAAGAATAAAACAATCAAAACATATGTATTTCAATACCAGTCAAATTACAGAGGAGTTCTCATCAGTTCATGGCCTTCCCACAATACAAGGTTTAGCCTGCCATAGGCCTCAAGAACATCAAAGCACTGGAATAATTCATAGTTGTGCAGAAACCCTAGCCTTGATTCTTGAATTCCAGAGGTTTAGAATCATATGATATGATAATCCAGCCCTTAATCTGTTCCAGAGGCTTTTCTTTTATAGATTGGTTTAATTGGAGTAACAAAAGCTTTCTCCTGTGCAATTTTCGAAACAAATAAGTTTAATTAAGGAAAGAAAATCTCTGTGGCACTGATGGCGCGGCTTCCCGCGCTGATCGCGCGGGTCCTCGAATGGATGGCGCTGATAGCGTGGACTCCCACGCGGATCGCGTGGAGTCTACGAGCTGGAAGGCTGGCACTGGGGATCTGGCGCTACTCGCGCGGATACTGGTGCTGGTCGCGCCACCTTCACGACCTGATGACGCTATTGGCGTGGATATCCACGCTGATAGCGTGGACAATTCGAGTTGAGGCTTGTATTTTCCATAGTGGCGCGACTCGCGCGGATACTGGTGCGATCCGCGTGAGACCTTGGTCTTGCTTTTCTTCTTTCTTTTGCTTGATTCTCCTCTTTTTGGCCTGAAATCACTCAAATGGTAATGAATCGAATTGAAAACAATAAGTTAATAAACTTAACTAATTCTAACCTATTTTCCTAATTATTTAACTAAAATATAACCTAAACTATCCTAAAACTAAGATGTGTTTACAACACATCAAACAATTCCCAGATTTGAAAGTTGCTGTCCCCAGCAATAGAAAGAATTTCAAGACTAAACAAAAATCAACAATCAAACACAAACCACATTCTACAATCCCAGAACCTTCATGATGTGTATGATCCAATTCAAGTTAAAGTTATTCCTGACACCTTCAATGCTGTCAATATATGAGAGAAACTTGAGTATTCCTCACGGAAATGTGTTTAATCACTCATTTACTCAAGTGTATCGGTTTGATCAATCTCTCACTCAACATAATCACAGCATTACCATAAGCTTGAAAATATTCTCGACAGATGCAAGCACAACTTGATCAAAAGGTCTTTCCGGCTTGTAACTTGGCTGGGCTAAGGGTAGGAAATTCTTTGGATAGTAGCTAATATGAGGCTAGATCCAGTCCTTAAGTCCCAATCTTGTGGTCATCCATCTTCCTTGTTTCATCTTTTCAAAACCTGGCAATTTTATTCAACAATTTATTCTTTATAAAGCAAAACAAACAACTTTCTCTTTTTCTTCTTTTTCTTTTCTTTTTCTTAAATCAAACAAAATACAACAACTATTCAGATTTCCAGCTGATATTCTCAGGCTTATTATTTTCCAACTGGCCTTATTTGTTTGCTCTTTTAACTTCCATACCCATTGGTATCAACTTGTTTTCCTCTAAGCCTTGATGGACAATTCCCTGTTTTCTGCTGTCATGGACTTGTATTCTACTTTCTCTAGCCTCAGGGAGGTTGGTCAATGGATATAGCTCTAATTTGGGTAGTAGAAATGAAAGGTTAAAGCTCAACAAGAGGTACAAATGGAAAAATAATTGAAGGTAAGTCAATTTGGCCCTGGTTTTCAGAAGAAGAAATTGCCTTAATCATGTCAAGTCACACCTGCATCCAGAGAAACAATTCAAGTTCTAGAATACTATGAAAATGGAGTCTTTCAGAAAGAAAAATAATTACTGTTTGGCTCAAAATGTCACAGGTGTTTCAACTCAAGTCAATCTCAGCTGACTTAATTTCAGGCATCATTTCAACTTCAACATGCATATCACATACCAACAATCACAATTCCATTCATGTATCATGCAATTCATGCTATGTTTCATTTCATCAAGCTTTCATCCATAAATCCTATCCATCACTGTGTCCATTTACTTTTATCCTGAAAATTCTGATGTGCTGCTTATTTTTGAAAAAATTTTGAAAAGTTCTGTTAGACGTCATTTGTTTCTTGATTGTGATTTGCGAAATAATGCGTAACCATTCCCAGATTTATATGTTGTTGTCCCCAGCAACCACAAATAAGGTCACGGCGCTTTGGAAAATTTGAGCATTATTTGGAAAATCGCATTCAATTCAACATTGATCTAAACAGTTCTTTATGTGCAAAAATTTGAATTAAAAACTATACTATATATATGTATGCAGAATTATAAATGTGCATAAAGTTGATATGTCTAAAGTGAAAAATCAAAATAAAACATAAAAACAAAACAAAACAAAACAATAAAATGAGTCCTGGTCACTCCTCTCCTTCTCCTCTCTCCTCAATAGTTTCAGCCTCAGTGGTCTGAGGAGGAGTAGTAGCTGGTTGGGCTGGTGGTGGTGGAATGCCCAAGTGTCTGCAAATGGCTCCAATCATGCTAGTCTGCTGGGAAAGCTGAGTCCTGACAAATGCCTGGAAAGCCAAATAGGTGGGAGAATCTGTATAGAGCGGTTCATGTCCAGGAATGGTGGAAGAAGGAGCTGAAGTTGATAGTGCTGTATCTGCTGATGGCTGGGCTGGCTGAGGATCAGGTGGTTCCGGTACATCTCAGGGACTGTGGGTAGCAAGCTCCTCAGGTGTGAGCTTTGAAGCTCGGAGGACCTGCTCATCAGCTGCTGTCTTCATGGCATCTAAATAAGTTTTATGGCTCACAAGTGATGATATAAGGACGTCCATGGGCTCATCATCATCAATGTCCACCCCCGTATGTCGACATAAATGCAAAATAAGGGAGGAATGTGCCAGCCAGGACTTGTTGCTAGCATCCTGTATCATGTGAAGAATACAGTTAGAAAAAAGGTGAGAAATGTAGAGATTACCTTCACCCCGAAGTTTGTAAAGCAGAGCAGCCCTTTCAACATTCACATCAGTCATGTTTGTAGAAGGGATGACTGTGTGATTAATAAACTGATGCCAAAAAGCGGCATCTCCAACTAAATCATGCTTCCGCAGCTTTTCTGGTATGTAATCAAGCCCTGGTTTGGGCTTCCAAGCAGTGTATAGGCCTGTGATGGCCCTGCGGATAGTGGTAGTAGGCTGAGGGACATCGTCCCTGTACAACTTTGTCAAAGCGTCAGGTTGCATCCGCATATACAAGTGACTGAAGTCGCATCGTCCAAAAGGATCATAGCGGGTGTCCAAGAAGCGCTCAAGTGCCTTCTCATCAAAAGAAACTTGGACACCCCTCACCCATGAGAGTCTGCTACGTGCGACTGTATCTGGATTAACATTAGCCAAAAATTCCTTCAAAATAATACTGGAACTAGGCTCGGGGAAACTGACTAAGCGCTGCCACTGTCGCCTGAGAATGACTTCTCGCACTGGGTTCTCTTCTGGAAGCACTTCCCAAAGGATTTTCTTTTCTGGAATAATTTTCTTGGGAAGGTACCAGGTATCAAAGCGTTCTTGGCACTCAGCAGATTGGAATCTGGCCTTATCAAAGCTATGAACTCTGGCCCTCTTACTGCTACCTGCAGCAGTGTTCTTCTTCTTGCCTTTTTCAACCTGTTTTCCCTGAAACTCAGAACAAAATCCATATACATGCATGATTCAAGGGTTCAATTCCCAGATTTGTTCCTTCCATTGGGTCAAGGCAAACAATTAACAACTAATGCAGGAATACTATGCATCAAGGAATAGTTATCAAGAAATGAATAGCACAGTTCAATTTCATCACAAAACAAGCATATGTATAATTTGTCTGGAAAGCAATCTGCTCAGAATTTCGCAGTGCCTAGGATTCCCAGATTTAGTTTCTTCCATTCACTAGCTTGACTAGGAGATAATAACATAAAAATAATTAGAATCATCTGGATTCCCAGATTTAGCCCACTGAATGTCTATAAGTTATTTAATCCAAAGCTATCATGACACAATTCAAACAATTCCAGGTCAATATCAAAACAGGTATGTGCATTAAACTTTAAAGCTTGTGTCATTTCTTGGTGGACCAATCAATTCAGAAGTCAAAGATTGCGTGTAAACACTATCACCACATAAACAGAAATTCAAGTGATGCATTTTTCAAGCATTTAGGACACATTCCATGCACAACAACTGACCACTATTAATCCAAGTGCTTTACCCACTCAGCATTCAAAATGGCAATTTAAATTAGTGGGGTTCAGTTCAATTAAATAATATTAAGTGCAACCCCATGCTAAGGTAGAGTTTCTTGGAACCAAACTAAGAAAATTGAATGAATTCCCACACAGGCAATTTATCAAACAGGTTATGGGCATCATCAATACTCACTAAAAACACTACATGTTCATTGTCCATCAACATCAAAATTCAAAATCAAGCAGAGAACACTCAATAGACAACAGCAATTAGGTTTCTACCCTAGGTTTGAGAATGAAGTTCATCAAAACACAATGTGAATGATCTAGGTTAGTGAGACTTGGGTTTCCAATGCTTGTGCACCATACCATTATACATTATAAAGCAAGTTAGTGCAGAATATTACCTTGTCCCCAGCCATGATAGCAAATGCAATTGATTCCCTGGGTTTAAGTAAAACTGAGAAGAGGAAGTACTGGAAATGGGGAGAGTGCTAAAGAGAGAGATAGAGAAAAAGAACAAGACTATGAAGGCTAATGGTGTAAATGGTGAATGAAGGTTGATGGTGGTGCTGGAGTTTGGGCGGAAGGTGTGGAAAATTTTGGGGAAAGAAAAGAAATTGAGGCGCTTAATGAGGAAAGTTTAAATTTTAAAAGCAATTTCAACGCCCCGCGCGATCCGCGCGGAATCTGGCGCTGATCGCGCCATAAGTCACTGGAAGTGCTGCCTGGCGTCAACTTCACGTGGTCAGCGTGGGACTTCACGCGGATCGCGTGGACCATTCGAAAGCTTGGCGCGGATGGCGCCACAACCCACGCGGGTCGCGTGGACTCATGTATAGACAAGGCCCAAGGTCGAATATCTCACGCGATTAGCGCGAGAGTTCACGCTATTAGCGTGAGTTGACCGAGAAGTGGCACGGATAGCGCCAAGTCTGGCACGAGTCGCGCCAGACTCTTTTGACAGCTTTTTCTTCTCTTTCAGTTTTCTTTTTACTTTAATAATTAATTAAAATTAAAATGCTACCTAAATGATTCTAAATAAAAGTGTTTGAACCTAATTCTAAAGCTATCAAAATCATAAAGAATTCAACCATATCTAATAATGCATGAATCAAAATTCACTATCATAGAATATGCAGAAAAATAAACTTATTGTTATCAACTCAACCCAGAACTCAAAGTATCAGGTATGTACATTAAAAGTTTGCTAGTTTAACGTCTTAAGCTAGACGCTTACTTCAGTCCAAACCTCAGTGGTTTTGAGTGGAACAGAAGCTGAAGTTCTGTCCACCTCTCCTCCAAAATAATGCTTCAAACGGTAACCATTTACCTTGAAAGCTCGGTCACTATCCAGAGGTGAAATTGCTACTGTGCCATAAGGATATACTTCTCGTACAAGGAACGGTCCAGACCAACGGGACTTTAATTTACCTAGAAAAAGTCGCAGGCGGGAATTATAGAGCAGCACTTGTTGGCCAAGAACAAACTCCTTGGGGCGGATTTGGTTGTCATGCCACTTCTTTGTCTTTTCGTTATAGATTCTGGCATTCTCATATGCAGCTAACCTGAACTCATCTAATTCATTCAACTGAAGCAACCTCTTTTCATTAGCCTTTGTTAGTTCAAAATTTGAAAACTTAGTTGCCCATATGGCTTTATGTTCAAGTTCAATAGGGAGATGGCAAGCCTTACCATAGACAAGCTGAAAAGGAGACATACCTATTGGAGTCTTAAATGCAGTCCTGTATGCCCATAAAGTGTCATCTAGCTTCTTGGCCCAGTCTTTTCTTGATGTTCCAACAGTTTTCTCAAGTATGTGCTTCAATTCACGATTGGAAATCTCCACCTGGCCACTTGTTTGAGGGTGGTATGGGGTTGCCACTTTGTGTTTGACTCCATACTTATGCAACAAGCTATCAAACTGCTTGTTGCAGAAGTGAGTCCCTCCATCACTTATGATGGCTCTTGGCACCCCAAATCTTGTGAAAATGTTCTTCCGTAAGAATGAGACCACCACTTTAGCATCATTGGTGGGTAAAGCAGCTGCCTCAACCCACTTAGAAACGTAATCCACAGCAACCAAGATGTATTGTGTAACACCCCCGTAGGCCTCCGGTGCGTTATCATTAACGATATCAGTTTAGCGTTTCATTAACGTAAAACATTATTCAGCGGAAGCAAAGAATCGTTTTTCTTGATTCATTATGTATGAAATCCAAAATACATGCAACATATATATATATATATAAGGCACATAATATAAGCCCTGCTGATCCAGTTTCTCAAAATAAACATAGACAAATAAGGAATCATATACAAGATAATCAGGAGGAAATATATATTATTACATCTCTTTATAGTTCTATTCATACATATACATCAGAGTTCTCACCACACCGTGGTGATGCAAAAGAATAACTACCCTTACTGAGGGTTACAGAACTATACAACCCTTATCCAGGTCACAAAACACAATCAAAATACAAAAATGAGCCTTCAAGCTCCCTCTGCTGCTCTGAGCCAAGCAGAAATGTCTCTACCCGGGCCTCCTGCCCTGAGACTGCTCTCTTCTTTCTGAAGAGTCACCTGAAACCACAAATCCCCACACGGGGTGAGATATATATATATATATATATATCTCAGTAAGCTTAGGGTCCTTGGGAAGTCATTCCCACCCTGGCCCACAATTCACAATACAAACATCAGATAAGCATACATATCAAGTCAATTTCACATCCATGGCAGAGTTACACTCAATGCCAACAAGTCTAGCAGAGTTTCACTCAATGCTTTTAACAGATGGCAGAGTTACACTCAATGCCCACAAGTCTAGCAGAGTTCCACTCAATGCTTTCAACAGATGGCAGAGTTACACTCAATGCCCTCAGCATATGGCAGAGTTACACTTGATGCCCTGGCAGAGTTACACTCGATGCCCTCAACATATGGCAGAGTTTCACTCAATGCCATTCACAGATCATAGCACAGCCAAGTACAATATATATAAAGTCACAACAGTATGCAACAACCAATGCATGCATTATGAATATGACCATCACTCCCCAGGAGTGTGGTGTGCAACCAAATGGGAATCAATCCCCAGGGACTCAGAACTTACCTGGCAAGGTATCAGTCTATAGTTCCTTCCCTGGTCTGTGGCTTCCGCCACCAACAGATCCAATCTCACGCCCTATTCAAGGAACATTCGAATATTAAAACCAGTCCACATATATTCAACGCAACATATCATATGTCGAATCCCCTATCCTAGGGTTCAACCATTTTAGCCCAACGCACACTAGGCCATCACAGACATATACATGATTCACTAAGGTTGAGAATCAAGCATTTGAGTCATTTCAGACTCAATGCACAGCCTATATTGCAAATCTCAGTGGAATGGTCTGAGTTTCACTCAAAGCACCATTCAATCAGCCATTCAGGTTCAACACAGACATAATCAAGGCTCTGGCATGTCAATTAACCATCACAAGTGACAATCACACAGCCACACATGCATTTACAGAGCCAAAATCTAAAATTCACCAATTCAAAAACTGAAAGCTAATCCTCCATCACTAGGCTGTTCTAAACAAGATTCTCTACAGAATCCTGGGCTAATTCTAGCCCCAACTCATACGGGTCACCAGAACACAGAAAACCCCAAATCCCTGATTAACCGAGAAAACTCGAGTTTCTTACCTCAGTGGCGACCAGAATGGCTGAAGGACAACTTTTACAAGCTCTGTTGTCCGTGCTGTGCCTCGGTTCCTCACCAAACCCAGGTTTCTGTGATTTCCCTTGAGAAAAAGATTCTCACACAAAAGGGATTTTTCAAGAGAAAGGATGAAGGATTAAAGCTCTCAAGATGTTTCTCTCAAGATTAAAGGTCATAGGGAGGTGTCTAGGTCATGAAAATAGGTCCTAGGAAGCTTGGACAAGCAAAAATGGAGGTATGGACGAAGGAGGAAGAAGAAAGGAAGAGAAATGCTGAAATTTTTGTAATTTTGCCCTTTTATAGGCCTCTGACGTGCCTCCCACGCTACCAGCGTGGCCTCCCATGCCACCAGCGTGGGATTCCAGGGAAAAACAACTTTCTGGAGCACTTCCCACGCTCCTGGCGTGGCTCCCATGCTACTGGCGTGGCTTTCCAGTGGAAATTAGCTTTCTGGAGCACTTCCCACGCTCTTGGCGTGGCTCCCACGCCTCTGGCTTGGGATTTTTTTTTTTTTGAAAAAAACCCAGGTTATTATATATTGGTTGGAGAATGACTTAGGGAAAGGTCCCATGAAGTCAATGCCCCACACATCAAAAAGATCCACTTCTTGGATGTTATTTAATGGCATCTCATCTCTGCGAGAAACATTGCCTGTCCTTTGACAATTGTCACACTGCATCACAAAATCTTTAGAATCTTTAAAGAGTGTTGGCCAATAATAGCCACATTGCAGAACTTTGTGTGCAGTTCTGTTTGCTCCAAAATGCCCTCCGTAGTTGGAGGAATGACAGTGCCACAGAATATCCGGCACGTCACTTTCAGCTACACATCTGCGGATAACATTGTCAGTGCATTGAAAATATAAGTAAGGGTTATCCCAGAAATACCTTCTCGCATCATGCATAAATTTCTTTCTCTGCTGCCAATTGAAGTTTTCAGGCATAATTCCAGCAGCTTTAAAATTGGCCATGTTAGCAAACCATGGGCTGGTGTGTACAGCAAGCACTTGCTCATCAGGGAAAGATTCATTGATTTCAATCTGTGGTCCATCTTGCAAGTCTTTCTCCTGAATCCTAGACAAGTGGTCTGCAACTTTGTTCTCTACTCCAGCTTTGTGTCTTATTTCCAAGTCAAATTCCTGCAGCGAGGTTTTGCATCTTGCTTATGCAGTAGAAATTTTAGGGCTGCATGGTTAGTATAAACAATTACTTTTGACCCTACTAAGTATGATCTAAACTTATCAAGGGCATAAACAACAACTAGCATCTCTTTTTCAGTTGTGGCATAATTTACTTGTGCCTCATTTAAGATCTTACTAGCATAATAAATCACATGCAATCTTTTTCTCTTTCCGTTGTCCTAAAACTGCACCCACTGCATAATCACTAGCATCATACATTAATTCAAAAGGTAAACTCCAATCCGGAGCAATTAAAACAGGTGCAGTGGTGAGTTTGTGCTTTAAAATGTTAAATGCTTCAAGACAAGCATCATTAAACATGAACTCAATGTCTTTCTCCAGCAGTTGGCTTAATGGCTTTGCGATCTTGGAGAAATCCTTGATGAATCTTCGGTAAAAACCTGCATGGCCTAAGAAACTGCGAACACCACTCACATTAATAGGAGGAGGTAACTTTTCAATCAATAACAATTTAGCTCTATCTACCTCTATTCCCATTTCAGATATTTTATGGCCTAGCACTATACCTTCCCTTACCATGAAATGACATTTTTCCCAGTTTAAAACCAAATTAGTCTCTTGACATCTTTTAAGTACTTTGGCTAAATTAGTTAAACATGAATTAAAACAAGGGCCAAAAACAGAAAAATCATCCATAAATACCTCAAGTCCTCTTTCTACCATGTCTGAGAAAATTGAAAGCATGCATCTCTGGAAAGTTGCAGGTGCATTACACAACCCAAATGGCATTCTTCTATAAGCAAACACCCCAAATGGACATGTAAAGGCGGTTTTCTCTTGGTCTTCCGGTGCCACTGGGATTTAGTTATACCCAGAGTAACCATCAAGGAAGCAATAGTAATCATGACCAGCCAAGCGTTCAAGCATTTGGTCCATGAAAGGAAGAGGAAAGTGGTCTTTTCGGGTTGCGTCGTTAAGCCTTCGGTAATCAACACACATTCTCCAGCCTGTGATGGTCCTTGAGGGAATCAAGTCATTATTGTCATTTTGAATGACTGTCATGCCTCCCTTCTTTGGAACGGTTTGGACTGGACTTACCCAAGGTGTGTCTGAAATTGGATATATCATACCTGCATCTAAAAGCTTAACAACCTCTTTTCTTACCACTTCTTTCATTACAGGGTTGAGCCTTCTTTGTGGCTGCCTCACAGGTTTAACATCACTTTCCATTAAAATTTTATGAGTACAAAAGGAGGGATTTATACCTTTAAGGTTAGAAATAGACCAGCCAATGGCTGTCTTGTGCTCCTTGAGTACTTTTAGCAATTTTTCTTCCTCAAATCATTCCAGCCCTTTGTTAATAATGACTGGATATGCTTTTTAGATAAAAGTTCTTTCATGAATTTTGCATAATTTGGCATATTAGCTAATGCCTCAGCAAATGGTATATTAATATGTAACTTCTTAAACATTTCTAAGAACCTGGCAAATTGTTGCTTCTGCAATTGTTGCTTGGTTTGCACCAGATATGGAGGCTTTTCAAAGCGAGAAAAGTCCCACTTCTTTAGTTGAGGTGCAGAATTCTGCTCTTCAAATTTTTCTGCAGCTTTTTCTTTTGAGGGTTCAGCTGCTGCAGAATTTTTCTCAGCTTCCTTTTCATTTACCTCAGGCCTTTCTGGTGTAGTTAATACCTTACCACTTCTGGTTGTGATGGCCTTGGCGTGTTCCCTTGGGTTTACAACTGTGTCACTTGGAAATTGGCCTTGTGGTCTCTCAGCCAACTTTTTTGCAAGTTGACCAATCTGGTTTTCCAAGTTTCTAATGGAAGCATCTTGGTTAGTCCTGTGAGCTCTTGTTTCAGATATAAAGTCTGCTGTTATTTTTGACAGTTGCATCACAACATTTTCAAGTTCAGAAGGCTCCTTGTTGGGAATAAGAGGGGGTTGCAAATAGTTGTTGGACTTGTAGTCCAGACCACCTCCTTGGAATCTTCTTTGGTAATTGTTTCCAGCAGAAAAATTGTTGTTCCTCTGATAGGGCTGCTGCTGGTAAGGTTGTTGCCTTTGATCATTCCAAACTCCATTCACCTGCACAGGGTCAGCACCAACAAGAATAGGGCAAACATTAGACTCGTGCTCACCTTGGCAATACTCACAGACTATATGTGGTTGGCTAGCTGCCACTTGTGCTGCAGAAACTTTCAATCTATCAATCTTCTCAGTCAATTTGGCTAGTTGTTGTGCCAAAATCTTCTGCTCTGCAAGCATGGCATCATTAGTGGACAGCCGAATTGGTTCTCTCTTCGGCTGAATGGTAGTGCTTTCATTTTCATTCCGAGCCAAAGAGTTGATAAGCTCATATGTTTGAGCTGCTGTCTTGGACCTTATAGTTCCTCCTGCTGCTACATTAACAATCATACAAGTGTCAGGAGTCATACCATTAAAGAATATACGTACCTGCTTACCTACAGGCATATCATACTGTGGACATCTCCTAATCAACTCTTGGAATCTATTCCATGCAACGCATAAGGATTCTCTTCCATTCTAAGTAAAATTGGTGATTTCATTCACCAACCGGTTATATTTGTCCATGGAAAAGTATTCAGCAAAAAATCTTGCGACTAAGTCTTCCCACGTTGAGATGCTATTTGATGTTTTTCGGTTCAGCCATCTCAATGTGTTTCCCTTAACAGCAAAAGGAAATAGGCTTAGTCGTACAACATCATCTGAGACCCCCTGGTGTCTGATAGTGTCACAGATTCTGAGAAATCTGTCAATGAAATCATGTGGGTCTTCAAAATCCTCTCCTCCAAACTGACTGCGTTCCACCAAAGCTATTAATGAAGGATTTATATCAAAATGATTTGCTTGTATGGTGGGTCTCACAATGCTGGAGTTAGGTCTAGTGAACATTGGGGCCAGAATATCCCCCATTAGTTCATCTTCTGGTCTCAGCTGATTATTTCTTTCCTCAGCCATCTCTACCTCTGACTCTAATTCAGGGATTGAATCAAAGTCAAAGTTTTCAGCTTCTCTCCTTCGTTGTCTGGCTAGTCTCCTTCGGACAGTTCTTTCAATTTCAGGGTCGAACTGTAAATCCTCAGAATTGGCCAAACCTCGCATAAAACTCAGAGAAGCAATTAGCAATAAAAGTTTAATCACAAAGATTAAAAATTACTGTAAAAATTTGTTAACCAATCCCCGGCAACGGCGCCAAAAACTTGTTACGAAATTCGCACACTACGGCAAGTGCACCGATCGTTTTCAAGTAATAAAGATTAGGTAAGTGAGTATCGTTCTCCACAGGGATTGGGGTGATTTTACAGCAATACTAATAAATGTGATTGAAAGTAACAATAAGAAATTACGCAGAGAAATGTTGTTGATTGGATTGGTTGTTTGAATGCAAAGACAGAAATTAAAGAAATGCAGTAAATTAAGTTGAAGGATTACCAATGGAAGATTAATTGTGGTCAGGCACAATCCCCTCTGATTCCTCCTCTTTCACTTGACTGTTTTGTCAATTTAACATGCACATATGATAAATCTCTCCTAAATTCGTAAACCCTAGATAACTAGCGATTCAACCCTTTAATTCGATCGAAAACCCTAAGCCCTTAGCGATTCTGTCAAACTAAGCATTTAAAGAATGTATCATAGGTTCCTGTTATGATTGTTCAGAGAATAAGCCTTTCCTAGATTAGTTAATCCCTAATCCCTTAGTGAATTAACCCTTTAACCTGAATCGAAAACCTAATTCCTTAGTGAAATCTATCAGTTTAAGCAATTAAAAGATCATATTATAAAATTCTGCACTTACGCATCCCTATTCCTAGGTGATGAACAAATGTTATT
>PYAF01003840.1:24111-34991 GCA_007407185.1 Glycine tomentella
TTACCAAAATACAGGCATAAAATCAAAATATCAAAATATAGAGCCAACATGCTCTTCACTATATGCCTAAGGTTCCCTCAGAACCATATCCCTCTACTCGGGCCTCTTGCCCTGGGATCTATCAGCCGCTCCCTGAGCATCACCTGCAAAACATAATCCCCAACAGGGGTGAGATAACAATCTCAGTAAACTCAGGGTCGTTGGAGGTCTTTCCTCCCCCTGGTTCACTTCCATGCACATAATATCAAAATTGGCATTACCAAACTAGCCGTCACAGCTATCAAGTCATATCACATGTACATAATATACATACACATATATCAATGCCTGAGGAGGCTTCATCCATTTATATGGGCACATCTCACATCAGGATCTACCACTCATGCCTGAGGAGGCTTCATCCATTAATATGGGCACATCCCACATCAGGGCTTTCTTTCTTTGCCTGATGAGGCTTTATCCAGCTATGTCGGCACATCCCACATCAGGACTTATATATATATATATATTATTAAATTCAATTCTACTGGCCAGAGAATCTAATCAAGCACATAACAACACTATCACAGTGTTCAGCTCATCATATACATGTTTCCATAAACAGTAACACACAATTTTAATATACATGCATCAAGATATACAATAACCATAACTCCCTCGGAGTATGGTGGAACACAACAGTGGGAAACACTCCCAAGAACAAAGAGCTTACCTGCTCTCAGCACTATACCGGCTCTCTCGGCTTCGTGGTCACAACCACCAACAAGATCACTATCACGCCCTACACAAGGCATAAAACCATCAATCAATAACGGTCCTTAGTCGTTAGAATGAAAGGAAACACCATTCCCTTCCATTAAAACCTCTATGTTCTCTATCTTAGGGTTATAATAGCAAATCACCTTATAGGCAATTCACAGACCCTCAACAGGATCTATCTTGGTTCAACCAAGATCTTAGAGTCCCCTTAGACTCTGCATAAGCTCAATTCAATGCTTTAATCAGACCATATATTAACAATTTTCCAACTTGGCTAAAACAGTTATATCAATACGTTTTCACCATTTATTTAGCCTTCTGAACAACTTTTGTAAAGGCACTTAGGCTCATATCTATCCTAACACCTTCCCTTTCATCAACATTCTTCTTACTCATACCTATCTCAGGGTCAAAACCAAACTTCATCAATAGTTATGATTCAAAGTTCAACATTCATCAGAATAGCCTCCTGAGCATAATTTTTTAAAGAACCCAAGTCTAATTCTAGCCCTATCACAAAGGGGTCACTATTCACCCCAAGAACAAATTCCCAAATCAATCGGTAAAACTTAAGTTTCTTACCTCTAAACAGTCGAGGAAGGGTGGAGGATCACTTCTCCAAGCTTTGGCGTCCTTGAATCGCCTTCTTTCCCTTCCAAACTCAGTATTTTCAAAGTTCCCTAGAGAACGGGATCTCTCCGATTGATGGTTTTTAGGGAAAAGTGATGAAGGATTCTAGCTCAGAGGAGGGTTTCCCACAAGTTTCATGTTGGGTAGAAGGTGTTTTGGCCAAAGGATGAAGATTTACGAAGCTCAGAGGTTCATCAATGGAGGAATGGCGCTGGGAGAAGAAGAAGCAAGCATTTTGGGTCACAACTCATAAAATGACCCTTTTATAGAGGCCCTGCCCGACGTCTCGCACGAATCGCGCCACTTCCGGCGCTAATCGTCCAAATCCCAGCATCTGTGGCGCTACTCGTGTCAAAATCCAACACCTGTGGCGCTACTCGCGCCAGAATTTCCGTCGCTAAATCTGTCGCTAATTACGTCGCTAACGCTTTTTGCTACAGAATTTTTGAAAATTTAAATTTTTCTTTCTTTTTCTTTTATCTATTTAGCCATGGTTATTATAAGAAACCTTCTTGAACATTTTAATCGATTAAATGATAATTTAATCGATTACATAAGTATTTTAATCCATTATCTGGTGCGTTTAATCGATTATAGTTAGTTACAAAATCTGTTATAAATAAGTTTGAAGGCTTGGCTTGTTTTCTAACTTGACCACTTTGTATTTTTGAGTATACACAAGCCTTCTAAGTCTTTCAAAGTGATTTTCTGGGTTCTATTACTTCTTTCTTCATTCAAAACATTCATGGGTCTTTGAATGATTCTTGAGCAAGAAACTTTTCAAGGTTAAGGAAAAGCATGTTTTGATTTTGTTTGCTATTCAACCTGACTTGGTAACTCATGTGCATTACATTCATTAGATCATTAGGTTGTCTCTCTCCTTAATCTTTGTTTGTAAATTCGTTTTGAATTTCTGTTGTAATTGGCTATTGTAAGTGGGTTCCTCTTGCTTGGGTCTAGAGAAGGGTTCTCTAGCTAAAGAACAGAGTAGTGTTCTTTGGTTCTTGCTTTTTAGAAGTCTAATGGGGTTTTACATTTCTATTCTTTATCTAGTGTTGATAAAGAGAGGTTTTGTAAAAGCTTGTAAGAACAAAAATTTATAATAGTGGAACTCTAATTCAGTGTGAATTAGAAGAAACTGGATGTAGCTTCTGTTGTGAAGTGAACCAGTATAAATTGCTTGTGTTTTTGTTCCTCTTGAAAATGCTTGGAACACTTCACACTTAACCAAGAGGGGGGTGAATTAGTTAAACCTTGGTATTTTAAAAATTTCTTTATTCAAAATCAGAGTTGCCTAGGATCTTTATCACTTTTCAAAAACAAAAACCTTATTCAATCAAATGCTCAGCCCAAGGAATTCAATACCTCAAAAAATAGAGTTTGACATCCAAGGTAATATAATCAATAAACACAGAATATAATAACAATAGAGGTAGAGAATCAACACACAAGTGATTTATACGAGTTCACTTCAAAACCATGAAGCTACATCCAGTTTCTTCCAACCAACACTAAGTTAGAGTTCCACTATTATAATTTCCAGTTCTTACATTCAATTACAATGTCTCCCTTTATCAACCCTAGATAAAGTACATAATTCTAAAACCTTATTAGATTCTAAGAGACAAGAACATGAGAACACTACTCAGTTATTTCACCTAGATAACCCATGCTCTAGTTACAAGCAAGAACCCAAATACAATAGCCAATATACAATCAAAAACCAAAACGAAAATTACAATTAGATTAAGGAGAGAAACAACCTGATGATCCAAAGAATGCAATGCAGTATGAAGTATTAGAACAAGTTGAATAACAAAATCAAAATCAGCTTTCCTTAATCTTGAAATATTTCTTGCTCAAGAGTGACTCAAACTCTCAAGATCATTGTAAAAATAGAGCAAGAAATTATTAATCCTTAGAAAACACTTTGACACTTTAAGCTCAGAATATATGAATGGGTATCGTTTTTCTTCTATCTTAAACAAGCTGAGCATCAATCCTATTTATAACTGAAATTCGTAACTAACTGTAATCGATTAAACGCGCCAAATAATCGATTATTTTGCACATGTAATCGATTAAATCAAGAATGTAATCGATTAAACTGTTCATAAGCATTTCAGGATTTTCTCAATGAGCCAAATAATCAATTATTCCGTCCTTTAATCGATTAAGACAAGAGACTTCAAAATATCAAAATGCACTATGTAATCAATTAGAACTTTGGTAATCGATTAAAGCAGCAGCTTGTAGCCTTCCAAATACACTGTGTAATCGATTACGAAATGTGATAATCGATTATCTGATACAAACTTACAATTTTCAAACACATAGTGTAATTAATTACTAGAAATGGTAATCGATTAAAGCAAGAAAATGGATTTTTCAAAATAAGCCTGTGTTATCAATTACGATACAATGGTAATCGATTATCCCAGCACGACTTTAAAATACATATAACTATGTAATCGATTACAATGAAGTGGTAATCGATTATATTCAATCACAAGGTAGTGTATATGAAAACAAAGGTCAAATAATCGATTATCCTGATAGGTAATCGATTATAATGTTCTTGAAAGCTTTTCCAAGTTAGACTAAGAACAAAATAATCGATTGAATGAAGTATGTAATCGATATATTTTTCCAAAAACCTTTTCAAACATCTTTAAAACATAACCATTTTATGAAAGCCTTGTTTAAATCTTACGAAAATCAATTAGTTTATTCATGAATGAATGTATGTAATGCACTTGGATCACTAGATTGCTTTTCTCTTACACATTGCATACAATCTTTAACTTCAAGGCATCCATTTGCATGTTGAAAGCTCAAAACCAATACTTGATCAATTTCCTTTACAATCTTCATGTTGCTCCCCCTGTATCCAACACCTCTATCTCTATTACTCATCTTGTTCATTGATTCTTTGATTCATATGCATTGTCCAACAAATTTTGTTTTGCACACATGATTTCTAGGGGCTGAGTTATTTGATTGAGTAAAAAGATTTCTTGGTTTTGAAAGTGATAAAGATCCTAAACTCTGATTTGAATTAATTTTAAAATACCAAGGTTTTAACCAATTCACCCCACCCTCTTGGTTAATTGTGAGTATTCCTATTATTTTCAATTGGCATCAAGAGCTGGTTCTTGAGAGTTATTTAAGATCACTATCTTTTCTTCACACAAATTATCTTCAAAGAAGGTGCTTCTCTCAATTGTCCTCCAATGTTTGAAGGAGAGCACTTCAGTTTTTGGAAAAATAGAATGAAAATCTTTATTCAATCAAATGACCCAGGTGCTTGGAATGCTATAGAAAAGTGTCCTTTGATTCCTATTAAAACTGTTGGCAATGAAATGATTCCCAAAGAATGGGCTGAAATGACAGATACTGAAAAGAGAGTTGTCCAATATGATTTTAAAGCTAAAAATATGATTACCTCTGCACTTTCTTCTAATGAATTTTTTAGAACAGTGAGATGTACAAGTGCAAAAGAAATGTGGGAGATGCTGAAAATAACTCATGAAGGCACTGAAGAAGTTAGAAGATCAAGAAAGCATGCCTTGATCCATGAGTATGAGATGTTCAAGATGAACACCACATAAAGCATTTCTCAGCTACAAACAAGATTCACTCATATAGTCAATCATCTTCTTGGTCTTGGGAAGATCTTTGATGCTGAAGAATTAAACATCAAGATCTTGAAGTGTCTCACAAGACCTTGGCAACCAAAGGTGACAACAATCAAGGAATCAAAAGATCTATCCAAGATGTTCATGGTTGCACTATTTGGTAAGTTACTTGAATATGAGCTTGAAATGTCTCAACTAACTTGTGCTGAAGATACAGAAAAGAAAAATAAAAGTATTGAATTAAAAGCTGCATCATCAAAGTCTGAAAAAGTGGAAGATTCAAGTGAAGAGGATGAAAAGGATAACATGAACTTGATTGTCAAGAAGTTCAGCAAGTTCTTGAGGAAAAACAAGAACAAAAAGTTTACAAAGAACAACAAGAACAACAACAAAAGGATTGACAACAATTTTACTTGTTTTGAATGTGGAAAACCTGGCCACATCAAATCAGAATGTTCAATCTTTCTGAAAAAGCAACAAGGTGACAACAAAGTGAGGAAGAAAGGAAAATCCAAAAGAGCCTACATAGATTGGGAAGATAATGAGTCAACAACTTCAGAATCTTCAACTAAAAATAAAGAAGCAAACATGTGTCTCACTTCCACAATCAATGAAGAAGATGATGATCTATCAATTGATGGAAATGAGGTAAATTCTAAATTTGAACAAGCTATTAATGCTTTCCAAGAAATGCATGAAGAAGCCCAAAAGCTTATGAAATCCAATAACAAGCTCAAAGGAAATATTAGATGACATATTGCAAAGATTACTGAATTGCAAATTGAAATTTGTAACTTGAAAGAAGAGAATAAAAAACTTGTTTCAAGTTACAAATTAAATGGATGTGTATGTGCTTCTTCTTCTACTAATGTCAACAAATACAATTTGTTGCAAAAGGATTTTGATGAGTACAAAAGAAGTCAAGAAGAAAAATATATGTTGCTTTTATCCAAGAATAGTTATTTAATTGATCTTTTGAGAAAGTTGTACAAAGGGAAATGCAACTTGGCTGAAATGTTAAGTGTGCAAAAGTATGCTGGAGATACTTCTAGTTTGGGGTACAAACAAGGTTCAAAATCTTTAGGAAAAACTACATTTGTGCCTCCAAAATAGAAGAATCAAAAGAAGTTCAAAAACTCAAAGATCAATCAAAATGCTTTCTTGAGAAAATCATCAAAATCTGTAACATGCAACTATTGTATGGAAAAAGGACATACATCTTACAAATGCTATGCTAGGAGATTCTATGTGCCTAATGGAGATTGCATTTCGGTTCAAAAGAAAAAGAAAGTTGCTAACCCCTATGGACCCAATCTCAATTGGGTACCTTCTTTTATAAATTGATTTGACTTTTGCAGGTATGTCTAAGAGCTAGATCATCATTATGGTATCTTAATAGTGGGTACTCTAGACATATGACGGGTGACATGTCTATGCTTACAAATCTAAATCTTAAAGATGGAGGATTTGTCACTTATGGAGATAATAACAAAGGTAAGATCATTGGAGAAGGCAAGATAGGAGATAGCTTCAAAACCAAAATCAGAAATGTTCTTTATGTAGAAGGGTTGAAGCATAATCTTTTAAGTATAAGCCAACTCTGTGATAAAGGATTTAAAGTCTCATTCAATGAGAATTGCTGCATGATTTGTGATGGACAAAGTGGTGAAGTGATTCACATAGGTAAAAGGAAAGGTAACATTTATTTACTTTCAATTGATCATGCATTCTTTCACAACACTTCATGTCTAATAAGCAAGATTGATGAATCTTGGCTGTGGCATAGAAGGGCAAGTCACATTAACATGCATCATATGAACAAGCTAATTAAAAATGATTTAGTAATTGGTTTACCCAAACTCAAGTTTGAAAAGGATAAACTATGTGATGCTTGTCAAAAGGGGAAATGAACAAAAAATTCTTTTCAAAGTAAAAAAATTGTTTCCACCTCTAGACCCCTTGAATTACTTCACATTGACTTGTTTGGTCCTTCTAGAACTATGAGTTTATGAGGCAATTATTATGGGCTTGTCATTGTAGATGATTTTGAAAATAGGAATACTCACAATAACCAAGAGGGGGGTGAATTGGTTAATACCTTGGTATTTTAAAATTAATTCAAATAAGAGTTTAGGATCTTTATCACTTTCAAAACCAAGAAATCTTTTTACTCAATCAAATAACTCAGCCCCTACAAATCAATTGTTCAAAATAAAACTTTTTGGACAATGAATATGAATTAAAGAATCATTGAACAAGATGAGTAATAGAGATAGAGGAAACAAAAAACACAAGCAATTTATACTAGTTCACTTCACAACAGAAGTTACATTCAGTTTCTTCTAATTCACACTGAATTAGAGTTCCACTATTATAAATTTTTATTCTTACAAGCTTTTACAAAACCTCCCTTTACTAACACTAGATAAAGAATAGAAATCTAAAATCCTATTAGACTTCTAAAGAGCAAGAACCAGAGAACACTACTCTGTTCTTTAGCTAGAGAACCCTTCTCTAGACCCAAGCAAGAAGAACCCACTTATAATAGCCAATTACAACATAAATTCAAAACAAATTTACAGACCAAGATTAAGGAGAGAGACAACTTGATGATCCAATGAATGTAATGCACATGAGTTACCAAGTCAGGTTGAATAGCAAACAAAATCAGGTCATGCTTTTCCTTAAAATGGAAAAGTTTCTTGCTCAAGAATCATTCAAAGACCCATGAATGTTTTGAATGAAGCAAGAAGTAATAGAACCTTGGAAATCACTTTGAAAGACTTAGAAGGCTTGTGTATATTCAGAAATATGAAGTGGTCAAGTTAGAAAACAAGCCAAGCCTTCAAACTTATTTATAACAGATTTTGTAACTAATTGTAATCGATTAAACGCACCAGATAATCGATTAAAATGCTTTTATAATCGATTAAAATGTTCAAGAAGGTTTCTGAGTTTCAACAACGAGCAAAATAATCGATTAAACCAAGCTGTAATCGATTAAGGCAGAAAGTTCAGTTTCACAAAATGAACTGTGTAATCGATTACTAGTTTTGGTAATTGATTAAGTCAGAAAATTAGGATTTTCAAAATGAACTATGTAATCGATTATGGATGATGGTAATCAATTATTCCAGCAAAACTTAAAATCTGGTTTCAACTATGTAATCGATTACACTATGTCAGTAATCGATTAAAACATTTAACAAAGTAGTTCAGTTTCAATCAAAGACAAATAATCGATTAATTCGATAGGTAATCGATTAAGTTGTTCATGAAGGTTTTTCCAGATTGAACGAGGAACAAAATAATCGATTATACCATTAAATAATTGATTAAAACAGTAAAAAATCATTTTTCCAAAAACCTTTTAATCAGATTAAATCCTTAACCAAAAAGATAAAAGCTTTGATGTTTTAATGAAAACCATTTAATCTGGTTAATGGATGAACGAATGCAATGCAAGGATCAACAGATTGCCTTTCTCTTACACTTGATTCATTTACAAAACTTCAAGGCACTTCAAGCATGTTGAAAGCTCAAAACACATTTCTGAATCAAAGTCTTTCACTCTTCATGATGCTCCCCTTATATCCAACAATCTCCCCATTTTTGGCTTTGAACATGCCAAATTCTTGATTGATCATTTATTGGACTTGAAGTTCTTTGAGGGAATCAAAATAGAAGACTTAAGCTGTTTCAAACCTGAAAATAATCATAGTCTTTTTGCCAAGAACAAGTGTTAAGATATCTGCTTGCTTTATTCATCATTCATAAACTTGTATATCTGACTTAATTTGTTAATTTTCTTACTTAGCTCCCTTTTAATTTGACAATCCATTCAATTTTTGATTTGTGCAAAAAATGTACAGAAAAACAGGGTAGAATAGAGTAATATGCAAAGCATACAATCAATCAACCATTTCTCCCCCTATTTGGCTTATCAAAGTCAAAAATATAAACAGCACAACGGATAATATGAAGGAGAAACAAAGAAACTTTCATTTAAATAAGGAGGGAACCATTACATTGCTTAAAGAAAAAATAAAAATAGAAAACTTAAAAAAAGAAAACACAAAAAGGAATTACAAAGCTTTAGAAAGAATCAGACCCATCAAACATCAATTTTGTTTCAATACTTCCTAGCCTAGTCTTAATTTCCTCTAAGGCTGAATTGGTCCCAGCCCTATGTTCATGATGAAGCGATAACAGGCCATCCATCTTTTGAATCATCAAGGATTCAAATGGACAATAGGCAGGTTGAGTAGGGCCTCTTTCTTCAACATCTTCATCATCATCCTCCTCAACTCCAACAGCAGCAGCAGGAACATCTTGTTGACTAGCCATTTGCCATCCTTGAGGTGTCTTAACCATCCCTAGTTTGGTTAGATGCTTCTCCTTGATGAGATTATTGCTTGAGTTGGTGTTGTCCACCACTTCATTAGAAACATCTATGTTGAAATAGTCTATGAATCTAGAGACAAGCACAACATAGGGAAAAGGATAGTTCATAAGCCTCTTGGACTTTAGCATAATTTCCTCAAGAATGAGAATCCAATTCATCTAAATTGAATTCTTAAGACCATACACAAGTTGCAGGTCATCATTAGTGGCTTGGGCATGGTTTGTGGCTCTAGGAGTGAGAATGTAAGTAATTATATAATGAAGAAGTCTGTCTTCATGGGTCATGGGGCCAGTGCTAAGCCTAAGCTTTAGCGTCATTTGGGGATCAATCAGCATTCCCCTATAGGTTTCTACCCTATTATACCCCTCAACCTCTTCCTCAAACTTCCTTTCTCCTTCAAAGGAAATACCAGCCACAGCTTCCCATACTTCTGGAGTTATTACCATGGCTACCCCATTCACTTGGGACCTAAGTATCCCATCCATTGAAGCTTTGGTACAGGTGTAAAACACCTTTACCAATTCAGGGTAGAACGTACTCTTCATCTCGACAAACTTTCTCAATCCCTGAGTTTCAAGAAAAGCAGGGAATTGGAAGCTTTCCCTAATGAACCAATCTAATTCTAGGTGTTTGGGGGGACACACCAGTTTGGTGGCATTGAATTGGAGATATGTCATTTTGTCCCTTTCAGCAGGGAACCAATTATCCAACCTACTAACAACTGGGTTAGAGGTTTCTCCAACCTTTTTCTTAGAGCTCTTAACTCTCTTAGAGGTAGACATCTCTAGGACAGATTTACTAAACTTAAACAGAAGAAAAACACAAAGGTGTTTGAAAGATAAGAAAGAGAGTAGGTGTGATTTTTCCTTAAACAATAGTCTATATTTTTAGAGATTTTTAGGCTCCAGGTATTTGAATTTTGAATTAAGAAGTAGTTAGTATGAATTAAATCACTGTAGAGGATTCAAATTTGAATTAGGTGGGATTGGGTAGTTACAATTTCCAAGAAAATCTGTCAGATTTTGCAGTAACTCCATGAATAATCGATTATTTCCTTGTGTAATCGATTAATTCGTAAGCAAAAATCACTTACTGCAGATGCAGTAATCGATTAATTCGTAACGTAATCGATTATTTCTATAAAATTTACATGTAGCAGATGAAGTGTAATCGATTATTTTATGATTTAATCGATTATCACATAAATTTGAATTTCAGAGACATGTTGAGGCTTATGTAATCGATTAATTCTGTTGATTCAAGAGGAGTCATGCAATGAATGAACTGGAATCAAGCCTTAAGTATTTTGTGCTTTCAACATGCCTCATTGGAAAATGTCAAAGAAAGCTATTGAAGACCAATTTGATTCATGTAAAAGGAAAGCTTAGTAATCTGATAATCCAAAAGCATATCATGCATAATCATTCATTCAGGGTTGTTAGAATTAA
>PYAF01003840.1:36299-57542 GCA_007407185.1 Glycine tomentella
AAACTTTTCAAGGTTAAGGAAAAGCATGTTCTGATTTTGTTTGCTATTCAACCTGACTTGGTAACTCATGTGCATTACATTCATTGGATCATCAGGTTGTCTCTCTCCTTAATCTTTGTTTGTAAATTCATTTTGAATTTCTGTTGTAATTGGCTATTGTAAGTGGGTTCTTCTTGCTTGGGTCTAGAGAAGGGTTCTCTAGCTAAAGAACATAGTAGTGTTCTCTAGTTCTTGCTCTTTAGAAGTTTAATAGGGTTTTAGATTTCTATTCTTTATCTAGTGTTGATAAAGGGAGGTTTTGTAAAAGCTTGTAAGAACAAAAATTTATAATAGTGAAACTCTAATTCAGTGTGAATTAGAGGAAACTGGATGTAGCTTCTATTGTGAAGTGAACCAGTATAAATTGTTTATGTTTTTGTTTCTCTATCTCTATTACTCATCTTGTTCATTGATTCTTTGATTCATATTCATTGTCCAACAAGTTCTGTTTTGAGCAATTGATTTCTAGGGGCTGAGTTATTTGATTGAGTAAAAATATTTCTTGGTCTTAAAAGTGATAAAGACCATAAACTCTGATTTGAATTAATTTTAAAATACCAAGGTTTTAACCAATTCACCCCCTGGTTAATTGTGAGTATTCCTATTATTTTCATTCTTCTCTAGAACATGCTTTGTTAGGCAAACTTAATCGTTCAGGGAGTTTCTTGAAAATGTCGTTCTCAAGAGACCCATACAAGTAAGTTGTAGCAATATTGATTAGATGTAAATTTAGTCATTTGTGTGCAACCAGACTAATTAAGTATCAAAAAGTACTTCCATCTAGTACATATGAATATTTTTCTTCAAAATCAATACTGGGTCTTTATGAAAATCCTTGAGCATAAAGTCATGCTTTGTATCTCACAATTTCATCATTCTCACTTTGTTTTTCTACAAAAACCCATTTATATCCAACTAGTTTTGCACTTTCAGGTGTTTTTTGCTTAGATAATAAGTCTAATTTTGTCTCAATTGCATTTTTCCATTTTGGCCAATCATTTCTTTGTCAATAATCCTTGATGGACTTTGGTTCTTGATCCTCTATATTCTCCATTTCCTAAAGAAACAACAAGGAGGAGAAAAGAAGGCAAAAAGTCATAGTAAGAAGAAGATGGCTTACATAGCATGGGATGAGAATGCTTATAGTACTTCAAGTGATTCAAGAAATGAAGAATAAGCAAATATTTGTCTCATGGCAGATGGTGAAGTTGAAAGCATTGTAAGCACTTCCGATTCTGAAACTGATCTTGATGAAAATTATAATAAGCTTTTAGATGGCTTCAATGAGATGCATCAAAAGGCTAAAAAATTATGTCAAGCATACAAATTTCTTAAAGGGTAGTTGAGATGGCATATGGATAAAATAGTTAGTTGTCAATGAGAGTTATCTAGTTTGAAATTGAAAAATGAAGAACTTGATAAAGCACCAAAAAACTTTTCTTGCAATAACAAAACTACCCCTACATCTTCCCCCTCTCAATGTGAAATGTGCAAGGATCTTAAATCAAAAAATGAGTATTTGCTAAATTCTTGTCCAAATTCACAATGGGAAGAGTTAATCTAGATGCATTTTTTGCACAACAAAAGTGCATGTTTAGAAAGGAAGGACTTGGCTATACCTTTGGCAAGAAACAAAAGGATTTCAATTTTTTTTTTCAACTTTGTCAAAGCGTCTAGAATTCCTTTTACAACATGTCACTACTACATGCATAAAGGTCATACATCTAAAAATTGTGTGGTTAGGTTATATGAAGTTCCTAATGGGAAGTATAGATGGATTCCAAAAGGAATAGCTAAGGTTACTAACAAAAAAGGACCCAAAATCACTTGGGTGCCTCACAATACCCTTTAATTTTTTTTTGTATGTATACCTTGAAGCTAAGGAGCTTATGTGGTATTTGGACAATGGTTGTTAAGGCATATTATGGGAGACAAATTTGTCTAATCGAAAGCAAAAAATAAAGGATATGTAACTTATGGGGACAACAATAAAGAAAAAATTCTTGAATTAGGTAATGTTGGAAACTCATTAAATACCTTGATAGAGAATGTTTTGTTTATGGATGGATTGAAGCATAAACTTCTAAGCATTAGCCAATTGTGTGACAAAGGTTATAATTTTTTTAATAAAGATTGTTGCACTATTTCTAATCCAATCAAAAATCGAGTTTGTTGGTAACCGGATAGGTAACGCCTACATGCTCAATATTGATTGTGTTTCATCATCACATTTGACATGTTTATATAGTTACAATGATGTTTCTTGGCTATGGCATAGCTGGCATTCGTATAAACTACTTAAAAAAATCATCTCTAGAGAGCTAGTTAAGGGACTTCCTAAGCTTAAATTTATGAAGGGTAGCTTGTGTGATGCATGTCAAAAGGGCAAGCAATCTAGAGTTTCTTTTAAATCTAAAAATATGATTTCAACCTCTAGACCGCTTGAACTCTTGCATCTAGATTTGTGTGATCCTTCTAGAACTATGAGCATTAGAGGAAACTATTATCCTTAGTGATTGTTGATGACTATTCTAGATTTACGTGGACTTTGTTTTTATCTTTGAAAAACAATGCTTTCAAAGATTTTCACAAACTAGCCAAATTGATTCAAAATGAAAGGATTTGTAAATCAAAGCTTTGAGAAGTGATCATAGGGTGAATTTCAAAATAAGGTTTTTGAAACTTTTTGTGAATAGTATGGTATTAACCATAATTTTTCAGCTCCAAGAACTCCTCAACAATATGGAGTTGTGGAGAGAAAAAATATATCTCTTAGAGGAACTAGCAATAACCATATTAAATGAAAACCACCTACCTAAGTATTCTTGGGCAGATGCGGTAAGTAAAGCTTGAAATGTTCACAATAGAATGATTATAAAACCAATTTTGAAATTGACTCCCTATAAGATTTACAAAGGAAGAAAACCAAACACATCACATATAGATTTATGTAGTTGTAAATGCTTTGTTTTAAACAATGGAAAAGAATCACTTGGCAAGTTTGATGCAAAAGATGATGAAGGTTTATTTCTAGGTTATTAATCTACTAGCAAGGCATATAAAATTTTCAATAAACATTCATTAAAGATTGAAGAATTTTTCCTTGTTGTATATAATGAATCTAACCCCTAAAAGGAGGGAAAGATGCTTGTTTTTGATGATGATGTAAGAAGCCCAAGGGAAGCTTCTCTCATAAGTGAAGAGGTGGTGAGCAATAACCTTCAAGTAGGACCCTCAACACAACAAAAATTTCTTCCTAAGGAATGGAGAACACCAAGGGATCTCTTTATGGACAACATCATTGGAGACATAGAAAAGGGAGTAACTATTAGATACTCTTTGAAATTGTTTTGTGAGCATATTGCTCTTGTGTCTCAAGTAAAACCTTTGCCTATAGAAGAGGCACTCAACTATGTGTTTTGGATTATGACTATGTATGATGGGTTAAATCAATTTAAAAGAAATGATGTATAGGAATTGGTACATTATTCTAAAAATATGAACATCATTGGCACCAAATGGGTATTTAAAATAAATTGGATGAACATGGGTTGATCACTAAGAATAAAGCAAGGCTAATAGCCAAGGGTTATAACCAATAAAAGGATACAAAATTTGGTGAAACCTATGCACTGGTAGCTAGATTAGAAGCTTTAAGATTATTGCTTGCTTATGCTTATGTTGTGGATTTCAAGTTATACAAAATGGATGTCAAAAGTGCTTTCCTAAATCCATATATTGAAAAGGAAAATTATTTTTCCCAACCTCTGGGTTTTGAGGATCATAAAAATACAAATCGCGTATACAAGCTTAAGAAAGCTCTTTGTGGACTTAAACAAGCACCAAGGCAATGGTATGTGAGACATAGCGACTTCCTTCTTGAACAAAAGTTTGAGAGAGGTAAAGTTGATAAAATGCGTTTCATCAAAAAGTCTTCTCATAACATTTTACTTGTGCAAGTTTATGTCATCATTTTTGGTTCCGCTAACAAATCTCTTTGTGAAGATTTTGTGCACAAGATGCAGAAGGAGTTTGAAATGTCAATGATAAGGGAGCTAAGTTACTTTCTTAGTCTCTAACTAAAGCAATTAGATCATGAAACTTTTCTCCGTCAATCAAAGTATTGCAAGGAACTTCTTAAAAACTTTGAGATGGACAAAAGCAATAATTTGCAACTTCTATGGCTACAAACTGCTACCTTAGTGTTGATGAAAAATGAAAATCCATTGATCAAACAAGGTATCGAGTTATCATTGATTCCCTACTTTACTTGACTGCTAGTAGACTAGGCATTATGTTTAGTGTTTGCATATGTTCACGCTATCAGTCTAGTCCTAAGATGATCATGAAATACGTTAAAGAAACATTAGATGTTGGGCTAGAGTACCCTAAGGGTGTTGAGATCTCTCTTGTGGGATACTTGTCACTTTTTAGGGAATGATCTAGTTCATTGGAATAGTAAGAAGCAAGCATATGTTGCCTTGTCTACGGCTGAGGCTAAATACATAGCTGCAGGAAGTTTTCGTGCACAAATATTATGGCTTAAACAACAACTTTTTGATTTTGGTTTGCATTTAGAACATATTCCCTTAGGATGTCATAACACTAGTGCCATTAGTCTCACCAAGAATCCTATCATGCATTCTAGGACAAACATATAGAGATTAGACATCATTTAATTAGGAATCATATTCACAAGGGTGATTATGATATTGAGTTTGTTGATACAAACTCAAAACTAGGTGACATCTTTACCAAACCTCTAGCAAGGGATAGGTTCTACCATCTTCGAAATGAACTTGGCATTTTAAGTGAGTCTAATCTCACTTAAACTAATTAGGTTGCCTACATTCATTTCATGTACATATGCATTTGCATTTTGTTTTATGTTTATGATTGCATTATGTCTTGTTTGAGTGTTTGCTTGCTATGTGCATTAGAAAGTATGAAAATCCTTTTTTGCATATCATTTTCTATAAAAAAAAAAATTGCATATTCATTCATATTAACCGATTACATAGGCTTATAATCGATTAATTCAAGTTGATGCTACTTTCCTAGGATTTAAGGGTATGAACTTATTGATAATGTTTGGTAATCGATTACATCTTTGCAGAGGCCTTATACCCCTTTTGGGTTAGGCTGTAACCGATTACAACAATTGGTAATACATTACAAAGTGTCTAAAATGTTCTTTGAAAATGAAAAGATACTTACTCTATTTTTATCAAACCCTTTCCTAACCAAGAAACCTTCATTCTTTATCTCTTAGCCCTTTTCCGAAACCTAAGTGTCTACAACCACATCCTTTCATCTTCTCCAAACCTCTCCATCTCTTTCTTTTCTTATCCTCAACCTTCACCAATGGCGAAAACCAAAGGCCAGAGGATGAAAAGCATTGGGCACAAACCTATAACCCCAAAACCAAGCTCAAAAAAAGAGAAGGAAACAATAAAGGGTCGTTCTTCCAACAAGGACAAGAGGATAGCAAAGTCTCCATCACCACCACCCTCTTTAAAGGCAACTTTGTGGTTTTCTAAGGAACATTACGAGGAATCCTACAAGTTCAACTATGCTAAGAAGGAGTTGATCCAACTCAAGTTCTTGAGTTTGCAATGGTTGAAGTCTCAAGGATTTGTCTTTCCATAACTCCTTGAGTACCATGGGTTGAAGAAGCTTGTAGAGATGAAGGGCACTTACTACCCTGAGTTGGTAAGAGTCTTTTATACTACAACTCACATTAATGGTGACGTTGGTTATCTATGTGCCAAGGTAAAAAGAAAACAAATAGTGATGACACTTGAGGTGTGGGAAAAGGTTGTTGCTTTGTCATCTGAAGGGATGACGACAAATGTGATGATGACCAAGGCATGAACGCTTGGATTGGATCATTTTCAAATGCAAATTTCAAGACTCCTAGGATAGTTGTTTAGAACTTAAAAACAAAAGATGGAAAAGGTTAAGAAGATGGTAATGAATGACAACACGATCCATAGTGGAGCGATAAGTCAGAAGAGGATTCGCCACAAAGAAAAGCTTCACTGATGAGAATCAATTTGGGTTCAACCAAGAACCAAGAAGAGGTTAAGCTCTCAATTCAAGCAAATGCTTAATTTCATTAACCAAAAGTTCCCCAAAAATTGCAATATTTAAGTACTTATAGAGCTAAGCCTCTAATAAAACCTAAAAACACACAGTTTGGGCCTATTTCAATCCACATTGAGGCCTATTACACAAATAATCAAGAAAATAAAACCTAAAATGCATAGTTTGAGCCTATTTCAGTCCACATTGAGGCTCATTACACAAATAAATAAGAAATATGAAAATCCTCACAGACGTTGCGTGCTAAGCGAGCCATGAGCACTAAGCCCAAAAAACTATCTATCAAGGAATTGCGCTAAGCGCGACATGCGCTAAGCGAGCTCTTCTATAATCTTCAAGGTACTCCAATTCAGCTCCTTGTGTCATCCTCCATCCTTGCCCTTGTTGTCAGATACGGGGGGAACTTGAAGAGGATTAAGATGATGATGAGGCTATTTGTCTTAGACATATTTTAACTTTTTACATGTCATTCAATTGAAGGCATGTGTAATTTGTTAGTTGTTTAAAAGCTTCATCCTATGATCCCTTGCATTGCATAAACATCATTCATTGACATGCATACATGGTTTTTATCAAGTCACGTGATTTGTGAAAAAGCTTATGGTTTTCATGTTTGCATAAGATGCCAAGTACTCATGGTTAAGTTTTGGAAAAACCACTTTTTACACTGACTTAATCAAATACCAGAATATGGTAACCTGTTACTTAAGCCATGAAGAAATAATTAATCGATTACAAGGTAATGGTAATCGATTACACAGTACAAAACACAGAAGAAGTCTTCCTGTGTTAATCGATTACCATCTAATCGTAATTGATTACATTAGCACGTTTTTGAAGCTAGACTGTCTATGTTAATCGATTACATAGCGGTTTAATCGATTACTTTGCTCATGTATCTTTTTCAGAATGAACAAAGAACACTTTAATTGATTAAATATGATACTAATCGATTACTTAAGTGAAAATAATCGATTACATGGATGATTTAATCGGTTTCATTCAGTTGAAACAATTTTCTATAAAAAGTTGTTGCCCCTTTTTATTTAAATAGAACATTACAATTGGAGATTTTCAATGTTTTTCAAAAGGCTTCTAAATTGAGAGAAAATACACTAAGTAACAACGCTCTTGTCCTATAATTCAAGGTTTTCATGCATCATTGATAGAATTCTTCTTGGACAAGATTTCAAAGGAGTTTCTTAGAAAGCTTGGTCTGAAACTTGCTTTCTTTCAACTTGATTTCAGATTGGTAAACATTTGCATTTGCATTCTTTGGGTCATCAGGTTGTATCTCTCCTCTAAACTCTGATTGTAATTCATTTTTACATTTCGGCTTGTTAGTTGCTATTACAAAAGGGTTCTTTAAGCTTGTCTAGAGTAGGGTTCTCTATAGGGAAGAATAGAGAAGGGTTTCTCTATGTCTTGATCATTAGAAGTCTAAAGGGTTTTTAGATTTTAGTTCTTTATCTAGGGTTGATAAAGGGTGATCTTTTGTAAGCTTGTAAAGAACAATTTTGTTAATAGTGAAACTTTATCCAATGTTTGGCTAGAAGAAATTGGATGTAGCTTCTCTTGTTGAGGAGTGAACCAGTATAGTTCTTGGTGTTCTCTTAATCTCATCTTGCTATCATTGATTGCTAATCTTTTGGATAATCTTTTCAAGATCAACAGATAAACATTTTCTGCTATTGCTTTCTGTGAAGGGTGGTTCTTGATTGACTGAAAGTTTCTTTTTTAAAAGGTTGTCCTTGTAATACAATCCTAAATCCGCTGCTTGTTTTAAAGAAAATTTTTAAAGACCTTGTTTTAACCAATTCACCTCCCTCTTGGTTAATTGTGTGTGTTCATATTGTTTTCACTTGTTAAATAGTCCAGCCTTGATTCTCTTGGTCATCTCTTCTTGTATAAGCTTGGCTTTGGACCTTGTCATTGGACCCTTCAATTCATGAAGGGCTTCTAGAACTTCATATTCTTTGGATAGTCCTCTATCATCCCCTCCTTCTTGAAAAGGATATGTTCTTAAATTTGAATTCAAAACACCTATATCATAAGAAGAAAGATCAACGACATTAAAACTAGAACTCACCCCATACTCACTTGACAAGTCAATCCTATAGGCATTGTCATTAATTCTCTCAAGGATAGTGAAAGGACCATCACCCCTAGGTTAGAGTTTAGATTTCCTTTGGAAAGGAAACCTATCCTTCCTTAGATGTACCAAAACCCAGTCTTCGGGATCAAATACCATGGTCTTTCTCCCCTTATTGGCATGTCATGCATATTGCTCCATCTTCCTCTCAATTTGATTTCGCACCCTTCCATGAAGATTCCTAACAAAAGTGGCTCTAGAAAGCCCAATCTTACTCAAAATAAAAGAATCATTAGGTAAGGAGATTAAATCAACATGGAATAATAGGTTAAAACCATAAACAACCTTAATAGAAGAAAAAAAGTGGTAGAGTTGGTTACCCTATCATCAAGTCTAGGATTAGGATGTCGATACCTTACGATGATGTTGTTGACGGGTCACAATTCATGCACATCCTCCACATGCTATCTTTCTTTGGGACTAGGATGACAAGCATTGAACATTGGCTCAAGCTTTCCTTAACCCATTCTCTTTGCATCAACCCATTCAACTTGCTTTTGGATCTCCTTTGTCTCTTCCAGATTACTCCTATAGGCAGCCCTATTAGGAAGTGAAGCCCTAGAACAAGATCTATTTGATGTTCAATTCCTCTCAAAGGAGGCAAGCCATGGGAAATGTATTGAGGAAAGACATCCTCAAACTCCTTTAAGAATGTATCAAAACCTTGAGGCAACTCAAGGGTACTAAAAGACAAACACATATAATTTGGAATGAGTCGTTGTTTAGCTAGCATCACTTTTTTTACCTCCTTAGGTTTGATGAACAAACTTTCTTTTATCACTAATTTTTTCACTCTTTTTTTATTTTCTTTTGTTCTTTCTTTTCACTCTTTTTGCCCTCTTTTTATTTTCAGCTTTTCTCTCTCAAAGGACTCTTTTCTTCTTTGATTTTCTTTTATTTTTCTCTTTTTAATCTCATTTTTATTTGATCCTCACACACCTCACTTGAAGACAAAGGTAAGAGAACTACCTTTTTACCTTTATGTAAAAAATAACATCGATTGGTGACCCTATTGTGGATAACATCTGGATCATATTGCCACGATCTACCAAGCAAAACACGGTCAACTTCCATGGAAACCATATCGCAAAGCACTTCATCAACATATTTTACAATGGAAAATGTAAGTAGCACTTTCTTATCCACAAGCAACTCACCATTGTCACTAAACCATTGCAATTTATAAGGCTTAGGATGAGGGGTGGTTTTTAAACCAAGCATATCCACTAATCTAGTGCTTGCAACATTGATACAACTTCCTCTATCAATGATAAAGAACAAACATTTCCATTCACCAAGCATATAGAATGAAAACTGTTTTCTCTTTGTATCATGTTGATCTTTGCACAAGCTTCCCATGAGTCTTCTTACCATCAAAAGATCTCCCTCTTCTGGTTGAAAAAAACCATCATCCTCCCCTTAACTAGAGGAACTATGAGAGCTTTTAGATGACTCACTATCCACCTCTCCATTCTCCAACACAATCATGGTCCTTTTGTTTGGACATTGGGATGCAATATGACCCTTACCCAAAAACTTAAAACATTTAATTGAACTAGTTTATATGAAGGGAATTGAGTAAGAAAAGTAGGATTACGTCTTAAAGACTTTCTTTTAATATGTTGTGAAGAAGAATCCTCCTTTTTGAAAATGTCATTATCCTTCCAAGATGAATAACCATATGAAGACTTCTTGTAGACTTGTTTTCTCTTCAATTGTTGCTCCACTTTCACAACCCTATGTATAAGTTCATCTAGGTATATTGTAGCTTTAAAGCTCTACAACATCTTGAATGTCCCCATTCAAATCATTCAAAAATCTAGTCATTGTAGCCTCTTTATCAAAGAAATCTCCATCTCCTTGTAATAATCATCAATACTTTTACTTCCTTGATAGAGCCTTTGTAACTTGTTATGCATTTCCCATACATATTGAGGTGGGACAAATCTCTCCCTCATGATTCTCTTCCTTACCTCCCATGTGTCTGATCTATGTCTTCTTAATCTTTCTCTCTCCATTTGCACTTGATTCCACCACGCCATTGCATATCCCTCAAATTCTAAGCTAGCCAACTTCATTTTATTTTCTTCACTAAAATTGTGACAATCGAAAACTTGGTTGACTTTCATCTCCCTATCAAGGTAAGCCTCCAGGTCACAAGTACCTAGGAACTTGGGAATTTTGACATTCACATCATCCATGTCATCCCTATTACTCTGATGTCTATGTTTTCTACCATCTTCATAGTTATCATCACTCCCTTGAGATGAATGAGGTGATCTATGCCTCCTCTTCTCCCTGTCTTCCATTCTCTCACTCAACTCTTGAGTGCTTTTTTGTATCTCATCAAATTTGTCTCCCATCCTCTTCTAAATATTTCTTCACAACTTATCAATTTGCTTAACCAATGAAGCCATTAGCTTAGTGAATCTAAGGGAAGGTAGATCATTATCACTTTTGGACACCATTGCTACAAGAAAAAGGTTAGTAAAAGAAAAATTATTGGACCTTACAACTCACTAAGGGTTTACACTCTTCGACACTCATGTTTCACACTTATAAGGCATTTTCTATAAGTTTCACTCTTGTCTTTTTTTCACTCTCTAACTCTTCTTTAGCGCTTGAGATCAACCAAAGATTTCAATTAAGGAGTATCCAAAGTGAAAGATGAAACAAATCCAAACTAAACTTAAGAGGTCAAGGAAGAAAGAAAACTCTAAGCAAAACCTTAGAAATTTAGAAGACAAACAATAAAAGCTAAAAAAGAAAATATAACTCAAAAGGAATGCCAAACAAGACAAATAGGAAGATATAAAAAAAATGCAAGATGAGAGTACTAAATTTTAAAAGTTTTTCTTTTTTTTTTTTTTTTGCACACTTGGATCCTCATATTTTTATATTTTCATTTTGACCCTAAAATATTTTTTAATATTTGCTCTTTGGTCCTCGTATTTTCTCTTTTAGGACAAAAAAATTTTGATATTTGCACAATGCTCTAATACTATCTAGACAGAATTTTAAAGATCAAACTCATAAATTTTTCAGCAGCACTATGAGTTTCATAAAGAACATAAAGAAAACTCATACTCGAATCAACTCTGAATTCAACAAAAAGATAGGGTAATTGAAGGCAAATGCAAGATAACTCAGAAAAACACATAAGAAACACAAAATTAAACATAAACAAGAAACAAAAAGGAATTTGATTTTTTTATTTTTGTTTTTTAAAAAATAATAAAAATAAAAATGAAATCTGCACCTAAATTAATAAAAATATTTTCAAATTGTTCTTTAGATTCAAGCTTTGATTACCACATGATGACGATCAAGGCATGTGCGCTAAGCAAGCTCTCCTACAATCTTCAAGGTGCTCCAATTCAGCTCCTTGTGTCTTCCTCCATCCTTGCCCTTGTTAAATAGTCCAACCATGATTCTCTTAGTCATTTCTTTTTGTAAAAGCTTGGCTTTGGACCTTTCAATTCATGGAATGTTTCTAGAACTTCATGCTCTTTGGATAGTCATCTATCAAAATGACAGAGGACTGAAAGATGTTGGTGTAACTTTCAACAAAGTCACCAAGTATAAGAATCTGATGAAGGACCCCTCGACTAACACTGCTTCTATGTCCAAAGAAAAGGGCAAAGAGAGATGTGCACAAGCCCCTTATTGCTAGAACACATACTTCTAGCTTATGTGCTCACTTGGATCATCAGTCCTATGGCGAGTAGCAGTGACGACAGCAGCTAGAGCCACTTCCATAGCTAAGGTCAACCACGGATAGGATCATTGGACCTACATTTTTAGGAGGTTCAATTGATTTGTCCCTTCTCCAGTCCTATAGGGACCACTATGTAGGCAATGTTTGGATCCATCAGGAGTTGAAGCTTGTCAACCATTGTGCCCTAGTGCTACCTCTCCCTACTCATCTACAAGTTAGGGCTTACGTGGAGTAATGGGCATTATTAGCTCTTGTTGTGGCACGATATCTTACAAAAACACGAACTTAGTGAATGCCTTTTTTGAGAGGTGGCACTAGGAGACGTATTCCTTTCATCTACCTATTGGAGAGATGACCATAACTATAGAAGATGTATCTTGTTTGTTGCACTTGCCTATGATAGGTAGACCCATTGATCATATCCCTTCACTCTTTAACAAAGAGGTGGTGAAGATTCTGCTAATGACTCATCTTGGCATTCTAATAGAGGCAAAGGCTGCAACGGCCACAAACATAGGTGTTAGGGTGAGGTTAACGTGGGTGGAAGACATTTATCACCGCTATGTTGAGTCAGCCTCATATGTTTGGGCTACCATGACTTATCTCTTGCATTTGATCGATAGTACAATATTTTCCAACAAGTCCTCCATTCATGTCCATGTCGCTTACCTCCAGTACCTCAATAACCTTGATGCTTGTCATGAGTACGCATACATTGGTGTACCTCTATGACCATTCCTCCTATCCAAGCTAGTATACCAGCAAGCACTGTAGAGGTTATATGATGTTACTCATGGTAAGTAAAATATTTTAGTATTTTAATTATTTTTTATTACTGTAATTAATATTTATTACAGTAATGGGTGTTTGCACATATGAAAAGTGTTGGCTACTCATAGTGAATGGAGAATTATGAGGTGGAGAATCGATAATGACTGTCGATTCGCTACGAATAAATAAAACTAAGATAATTTTGTAGCACAGGATTAACCTAGGTCAACTCATAGATACAATCTAATTTGGTTCCTAACTTAATCCACTTATAAACAGCAAGGAGATTTTATCAAATAGTTTACAGATAATGAACAAAAAATTGCAAAAACACAAACAAGAATTGAAGAAAAATGCAGAAACTAACAAAATTGATAAAAGGTATTGTAAAACAGATTCAAGAATATCAATCAAATTCACCAAACCAAGCAATGTAAATTATCATAGTTCTCATATAATGATCATATTATGAAGGTTCACTGAATATCATTAGAAGCAGTTCATCGAAGTAACTCATAAATCAATTAAAATCACAAACCGGGTTTGAATATCATCCAAACAATCTATTATTAAAATTTAAAATTAGGAAATAAATTTATAACCTAATTCATTTTCAATCCTAAACATATTCATAATCATGAAAATTGAAAAGAGGATTGAAGAAGAAGAGGATGAACATTCACATAGAAATTAGAATACCAAATCAGAACTCAAATTCTCCTTACTTGGACTGGATCCTTGGACAGATTGATTGTTTAGCCATCCATGATCATCATCAGTGGAAGATCCACAAAATTTGTATGATAAAAATAAAAGAACAAAGATGAAAGGAAGCAGAAATATAAAGAACAATGAAGAACAATTGAGAGAAAAATTTTAATTCTGAAAACTTGCACAAGAAGTTAGAAATTCTGTATTTGTATCTATTTCTCCTCAAATAACTCCTAGCTACGCTAATATATCATTACTAAAATAGAATTAAGGATGGGCTCTAATTAGGCCCATCTAAACTAACTAACTATGTTAATTACATCAATCAAAATCCAAACTCGCAGCTGAAAACTCAAGTGCAGAGGTTCTGAATTCCAAGCCTAATTTGACCCTCAAAACGGAAGAATTGGTCCACACTTATCTCTGACAAAATTGTATCTCTTTTCTTTAGCTTTCTAGGGAATACTCATATGCTCCATTTGGAGTTTTTTAGAATCCTATAGGTTATGCACAAGGAAGATATGTCATGTAAGCATAAAATTTGAAAATAAGCAACAATTATCAATTAAACCCAATTATTTGCCTAAGACCAAAACTGAGTTAAAATGAGAAAATAAGAATACAAGAAAAGTCAAATAAGCTAATAATAAAAGAAAAATATTATACTAAAAATGCTTAATCAAGGATCCAATAGCCACCAGATGGAAGGTATTAAGAGGTACCAGATGTGCCCTTCCTATCAAGGAGAGACGGATAACCTACATATGGATGTTATCGTGTGGTGCCCATATGAAGACCACAAGGATATAAGGCCTTTCACTTAACATACCCATTTCTCTGGCTTCATCAGATGCGGGATTGACGTAAGGTCTTATCGTTCGGAGAGGATGCTTAGAAAGTTTGGCCATTTACATATGATTCCACACTAGCCACCTCCTCGTCCTACGTATCATCTTTGTGATTGGGCATAGGCGAAGTGGCAACAACATATCATTCCTCTAGGCAATGTTGTGCCATCTAAGGGTCCTTGGGCTTGCACCTATGACTATCTGCCTTGGTTTTACAAGGTTTCCCATCTTTATGTCATTCTTTCAAAGGAGGGACAACCACCACATGATCTTGTACATTTACCGCTCATCAGAATACAACTACAACCTAGTTAGCCATTGGCGAACTATGTACCAGGTGGAGACTACTCTTATTAGGTAATGCAAATTGGATTTGTTGATTCTTTTTCGTAAATGAAAAAATAGTTACTAATTGTAAATGTTATTGCATGATTGATTTTGAATAGTGTCAGAAGCTATGAGAGCTTGTTGGACCTCAGAGATGTGCTAGATGGCACTAGTCATCATCAACACATACAACAAGCTTTGCAAATGTTGAAGGAGGGCTTATCAGATGGGTGTTGCTCAAACACACAGAGACCCAAGAAGAGGACTAGAAAGGATAGTGACAAGGGTTTCAAGAAAGGTGATAGAGGTGGTTGATTATTGTTTCAGACATTTTATTATTATTATTATTATTATTATTATTATTATTATTATTAATGATTTGATGTAATATGTATAGTTTTTTTAATGTTGTTTTGAAATATTTTTTCAGTTTATGTTCTGCTTGAATTAATTTTTTGTGTTCATCAACTATTTAAACAACACACGCCTAGTAATTTAACAGCAACGATTTTTCAATTGATTCATAAAAGAAACATCAACAAATAAAGAAACACTAATAATACAGAGTTTTTTATTTATAAAAAAAAAAACACCCAGTGTACGATATTTATAAAGCAAAAATATGACTATACAAATTTACCATCCATCAAAGCAATGATCTCATCAGCAGATATTGGTTTTCTCGATTTGCACAACATAGCAAGGATTTCATATTTTAAAATATGATGGAACTCACAAACCAAGAGGGGGTGTATTGGTTTTGAAAACAAATCAAACTTAAAAATAGAGTTTTGAAAACTTTCACTTCTAAGGATCGTATCACAAACTTTTTATATAAAACCAATATTTAATCAATGACTCGTCACAATATCCTTATGTTAAAGTTATTTAAAAATAAATATCTTTAAACTCAACAAATTGATAAAGAATGTGTGAGAGAGATAAGATTCAAGAACAGATGAACAACAAGATTTATACTGGTTCACTCTCTATTTTTAGAGAAGCTACTTCAGTATTCTAATTCAACATGAATTATATTTTCACTATGCACTTTGAGTTCTTACAAGCAATCACAATCAAACTCAGTTCCTACCCAGGAAAAGAGACTAAGGCACCTAACCCTAGGATCCTTTGTGAATGAAAGCCTATGAGACACCTACCCTTAGCCCAAACTTGAAAATCCTATTCTAGCATGCTTTCAGAAACTCATGCATATGTTGTAACAACATGTAAAAATATATGAAAACTTAGTAAAGGAGAGACACAACCTGATCATTCAAATGCAAGAACCAATGCTTGATTGAATGGATCTCTTCTTGATCTCACAAGATGTTAACAACTTAGTTTAATCATGAACGCTTCAGAAATGAAGACTAAAGTGTGTGAGTCACAAAAGCTCATTCTAAAACACTCATTCGAATTCCATGAAAGTGTGAACACAAGGTGACTATTTATAGACAAAATAGTTGTAACTTCCTGTAATCGATTAAATTGCCAAATTGATTTTCACGAAGAATTAATTGATTAGAGTCCCATTTTAATCAATTAAAGTGTTCTTTCCAAAACCTGAAAAGCTTTCAAGAACAATGTAATCAATTAGATTCTTGATTTAATCGATTAAAGTGTTCTTGATCACTCTTGGGAACACTTTTAAGAACGATGTAATTGATTGCAGTAACTTGGTAATCGATTAAAGTAGAGACTCGTGAAAACCAAACATGGTCACAACTAAACTGTGTAATCGATTACGGATAACTGGTAATTGATTAAACCTGAATAAGGATCTCTCTGCAAGTTTCTCAAAAGATTAAGACTAATATGGATAGATTAAGACTAATATGCAACAATCAATAAAAATGTCACTCAATGAGTTGGGCATGTAAAAAGACAAAACTCTTTAAACTTCAAAGCTTAATTTTCATGTTGCTACCCCCATGTCTAACAATATGGAGATCAACCAAAAGTTGCATTAAACTCAATCAGACATGTGCTATTAAATTCCGAAAAGATGAAAATATTTTCTCACATCATCGTAATGTGTAAGCTCTATACACTCGTATTCGACACAACCATCACCTACGTAAATAGGTTGACAGTAAAAAAGATCAAGTAAAATTTTGCAACCTCCAATGACATCCATAATTGTTTTTCTTAAAGCATCAAGCGACATTTCCTCATTTATTGTGGTGACTTTAGGACCACTAGGACATTCAAATAATACCCTTCAAATGATGAAAGTATGTCACCATCACAATGCACAACATCATATACACTTCCATGTTTTAAGCACTATGGTGAATATCAAGAAGCAAAGGTGTTGAGTTCCTTATAGCTATTTATATTAGATGATATATTATTCTCTCGTGAGTCATACCAACAATTAAGATTGCACCTACAATAGAAATAGTTTATATAGGGTCTATATTTAATACGGTTGGTATGTGTATCGTAAAAAAATATTGTTCAATCAATACGTCGCAAAAAAAAAAATAATACTCAATCAATACGTCTCAAAAAAAATAGTGTTCACTCAATGAATGCAATGTTCAATCAATAAAAACACCAAATGTATTTTTTATTTGTAATATTTTTTAAAAACATTACAATGGAAGCATGATTCCATTGTTTTTTCCTAACATAATATAATCATAATATCGTTGTGTATGGAAAAAAACAATAATAGAATCACAATTCCGTTATTTTAGAGGGGGTGCAAAAAAAAATACATCGGAATCGTCATTTTGTTATGTTTTTTCTATAAGACAATGAAATCATGATTTCGTTGTGTTAATGGGGGTGCCAAAAAAATTACAACGAAATCATGATTTCATTGTAATGTCTGGGCTGACAAAAAAATATACAACGGAATCGTGATTTTGTTATACATTATACAATGAAATTGCAATTTCTTTGTATTGTGGGGAGTGATGCAAAGATGAATGCACAACTGAGTTGTGATTCTATTCAATGGAATCTGATTCCATGGGAAGACAATTTTGGAATAAAAAAAAGGAATCAACCCTATGTAGGGGCCAATAGCAACCCCCTTCATTTGCTAACATACACCTTAGGCTCGCTTATGTTAAGCTTCCTCTAGCAATAACATCATAGTATTTCCCTTTCTAATTCTAACTTTCATTTTGAATTTGACTCGTTTACATTCTAATGATAAAGAACAAGGTATAGATTGTTTTTTAAAAATGTGTATAAGAGAACATAATTTGGAATGTTGTTATTAGAAAATAATGAAAAATAATTAAAGGGCCATTTGTTGAATATAAGATGAATACATTCTATTATATGTTTCCTCCGATTGAAGATGTATCATAAATGCAATTTGTGAGTGAAATGCTAGCAATTGAATTGCTTTCATCTATTCAAGAAATTATTGCACTAGAACTAAAGCCTTTACCATAGCATCTCAAGTAAATTTATCTTAAAGATGATGAAAATTTTCTTGCAATTGTGGTGAGAAGTCTCAAAGCTGAACCATAGGAGATGTTGCTACAAGTTTTGGAGAGAAATAAAAAAGCACTTGGTTGGACTTTTATCAAATCTTGCTAGAACAACCGTTCTAGATGTATGCATAGAATTTTATTAAAAGAAAAAAATAGGTTAAACAAACGAGACAATCTCAAAGAAAACTAAACCCATTAATTATTGATTTGGTAAAGAAACGAAGTAACCAAACTTCTGCAAGGTGTGATTATTTACCTCATTTCATAGAATAAAGAAGTTTGTCTTGTGAAAGTGGCGGTTCCAAAGAAAACTATAAATACTGTGGTGAAGAATAAGAAAATTGAATTGATTCCTGCAAGAGTGGAGAATAGCCGAAGAATTTGTATTGATTACAAAAAAAAATGAATCAAGCAATCAGACTGACATTTTCCTTTATCATTTATTGATCAAATGCTTGAAAGACTAACTTGAAAATATCACTATTATTTTTTGGATGGACTTTCAAATTATTTGTGTAATCACATTACACTAGAAAAGAGAATACCACATTCACATGTTTATTTGAAACTTTTGGGTATAGACGAGGGATATGTGGTGTTATTTTCTCTGATATTGTTGAAAGTTGTACTAAAGTTTTCATGGATAATTTTAGTTCATGGTTCGTATTTTGAGACCTGTTTGGATAAAGTTATGAAAATATGCATTTAGACAAACCTTGTAAAACATAGGAGAACACAATGAGGTTAAATTATATCAAAACAATTAATGAAAATCTTTCAAAAGACTTTTATATCATCTGTTTATAAGATGATGTAAAGTCGTTAACACAAGCTTAGGTTAAAGACTCTTACCAAAACCCTTTTGTAAAACAAGCATCAAAGCCAGATTGAAACACAATGTTAAACATAACCTTCGTTCCCTACATACAAGACCCCTTTAACTAATTCTAATCTTTAAAAAAAATGGTTTATTTAGTTAATGACATCAAATTTGTATTGTTTTTCCAAAATCATTCTTAATATTTTTAAATTAATTATCTCTCTATCCACTTGTTAGCACCCAAAAAAAATTACTAATGGTTGATTAGTTAATAATTGTTATTAGCTGATTAACGATTAGCTCGTTGAATAAAGCTACTCAGTTAAGTTGCTGATTTTTTTTTTTAATTCAAAGACGTTCATTTCATAAAGGATAAACTAAGGTACATGGGATTCCATAAATTGGGAATAAACGACTTAGACATGACCATATTAGACTTACAACTCTTAATTCACATAGTGCATTAAAATATAGTCTAATGCAAAAGTAATCTCTAATCCAAATCAGATGAGAAAAACAGAATTTTTAGAATGTGAGTTAAGGGTTTTAACTCAATCTTACGAAACCAACTTATAAGATAAAGGTTGCCCCCATCACTGGTCGACATGGGATCTCCAACAAAAAACATTAAAAGATGCTAGAATGGAGCAATTTAATCAGCAAGAAGATAGCACCGATGCACTTCAAGTTAAACTAAAAAAAATCAAAATCCTTGGACTCTTACCTTCAATATTAGAAATGTTACTTGTTGAAATTATAGGGATTTAAATGAAGAAGGTAAGGATAAAAAAAATAAAACATATATGAATAATGTTCAATTATCTATATTGGTGTGATACAAAATATAAAGCACTAGCCTCCATTTATACTCATTCTAGATTCCCAATACTAATAAAATCAAATAAGAAAATAAACTAAGAAATATAAAGAAATATATAAATCACTCCTAGTAAATCATCTAAGATACTCTTAAGAATATAATCATCATATTATGAGATGTTTCTTATCTATTCCAAGATTTCTCCAGTGACGAAAGTTTACTACGCTTTAAACTTGTGAAAATTAGGTGACTCATGGAACTGGAGCTAGAGCCAAACTGCATTTAGGACAAAATAAGGCCAGGCAGGGGATTGAGTGCTAGATTTCATTCGAGACAGACAATGGTCATACTGCATTTTGGACAAAAAGACATGACAACATTGAAAACCAATGATAATACCAAAAAGGCAGCAAACCTGAAAATTTAACAAGAGCCTAAAAATGATGAATGAACATACACCAACAACATTGACCAAGGGAAAGGCGGTTTGAAATCTAAAACATAGTGCAAGAGTCAGTCAAATGGGTCAGAAGACAATTAGACCCAAAAGACAGTCAAACACCTTTCAAAAGGGCATGAACCCAGACCAATGAGGTCGGGGGTCATCAGATTGGCCACATCACGGTAAGCAAAAGAGCCAGCAGGTGAAAAGAGAAGAACTTCACAGCGTGGAAATTAGATTCACAAAGGAATAGCGATGGGAGGATGGAATAGAAGGCCCAGAAAGATAAAATAGATTGCGAATGAGATTCCTTTTTGGAATATAACTTTGAATAATACTCTATCATGCTCAATATCCAAATAAAAAAACTTTGCCAACTCAGACACGCAATAGCAATTAGTGGTGTTTTAGGAATCTAGTATGAGTATAAAGGTTAGTAATTACTAATTTTCTATTACCACTAATTTTCTAGTTGAACTTGAAGCAAATTCAGAATTCCAGTGGTAATAGTTGGATTAATGTTTGTCAACTCAAACACTAATTACTATTCCAATGCAACTTTGCAGCAACAGAAGTTCCAAGTTGGAAGATAATTATAACAAGCATTCATGACAAAAAATATTTGCAAGGTATCGGTATCAATACTTTGACGTAATATATGTCCATAGCACTACACAAGGGTTTAGGATATTATAACACTAATTAAAAAAACTGGCATGAGTCCAGAAAACAAAATATAGCACAATGATTTATGAATAATGACTATACCCATAACATGTAAGATGAAAAATTCTACTGGCTGTTGCGATGAAACCTGAGCATTGGTGAGCATGGAACCAACTTGTTCAACACCTAACTAGGAAAAAAGCATAATCTTGTATTTTGAAAGAAATTACAATTCAAATTCATCCTCAAGCTTCAAGGCCTCTGCAGCAGCCTCTTCCTCTTCATCATCGATGACAAAATAAGGATTGTGAGCCTCGGGCTTGAACTTGTAGCCAGTAAAGACATAGAAAGCAAGTGTGGCCAACT
>PYAF01003840.1:63280-89690 GCA_007407185.1 Glycine tomentella
TGTATATTATAAATATATGATATATATTTATGGGGACGAACATTATGGTTATACAAGGTAATTCTGTCTAAACTACTATATGATTTAAAACTGTTTATACACGTTTTAAAAGCAGTTTAACACTTAACCAAACTAATTTAGACTCTGGGTTAATATTACTCTCTATGTTTTCCGAAAATTTTGTTTAGAAAAATAAATATTTATATATATATAGTAAAGTAATAATTTTTTTGTCACAAATAAATTGATCAGACGATTATTTTCAAAATAAATCACGAAATAAAAACGGTTGTTACAGCTAGCATAACTTAGTTAATACATTTAAAAAGTTTTTCATATAGTTTTCAAACTTGAGAAGCAACAACAAGGTTTTTAAGGAATTTAAATATCAAAACTTGTGAATTGAGCAAAATTTGAGAATTCGAAAAACAGGTTTGAGAAGCAACTTCTCATAAAAAAAAACTTGGTATATAAAGTGCACTATTCGGACTCGGCAAGCCTCCATAGTCGGTGGTCGACTGAGTAGTCTACTCGGTATTAAGAGAACTTAACATATATAATTAAGGTAAGAGGAAAAGTCTATCTTTTACTAGAACGATAAAGATATCCCTTAAAATTGGAAGTTATCTATAATTTGAGGAAAGATAAGATACAATCATATATTTTCCTATTTAAATTATCTTATCAGGGAAATTGAGATCTTATCATCCAATTTCACATCTATAAAAGGGGATCATTTCAGTTAAACAAACTTTAATCTAATCTATATTCTGATACTTGCATACCTCTATGCCTCTAGGTCTTACCATCGTTTATAGAGGATCTCACAGAAGAACTCATCCTTGAAAAAGTTATGCCAAATTTGATAAGAACAATATGTATCCTATTACTATTTTTGTTCCTAAATTTGAAAGAGAGTTTCCTTGCTCCTAACTAACTTTTGATATCCTTGTCAAAGCTTAAGGGAAAAATATCAGAAGTTGTTTTTATATATGTAGAAAAGATCCTTAGGCAGAAAAGTATCAGTATTTAACTCTCTTCTAATGATCTTCCAAATCACTTTAGGAGAATCCAAACCACATGCTCAGAAATGTTGAATTTAGCACAATTTTGCACCTTTGTGTAAGGGTGTTCTTCCTCATGGAAAGGGTGTGCTCTGTCCCTTCAGGGACATCCGATAAAATTGTAAAGGGTATGCTCCAAATTCTAAGCAAACGCTCCAAAATCTAGCACAACCACACTCAATTTGGTTGTGCTTCATCCTTTTTAGCAAATGCGAAGCATGATCGTGCTCCTTGATCTTAATGGTGCAAGAATGCACATACACTCACCATGACACTCACACACTTATGCACTTTGTGAAAGATAGGGCCTTGAAGCCCGAAGGCATGTGAGAAGAAAAACAAAATTTTTTCAAAGTGGAAACACACCATTCAAGAATCATTCTTTAGGACATAGATGTTACCTTGTTTATATTCGAAATTGATGATCAAGAATAGGCTTGAAAATACAAGCACTCTAATGTTGATCCACACCACTTCTTGTCAAGACTCAAGAACACTTCTTGAATGCCATCAACAAACACCAAAGGAGGCAAGCTAGGCGCACCAATGGAGAGGAAGAAGGTTAGATTTTAAAGTGTTTCACTTATCTAAGAGACTCACCAATATATGATATTGGTGGCTGAATTTTCAGCCAAAACTCACACAAAGGGGCACGTGAAAAGGAGGAAGATAGATAAGGTCTTTCTCAAAAACCATTATTTTAGAACTATGATCACAAGAGTATATTTATAGAAGAGTTTTAGGTAAGATTTTTAACCATAAAATTCTGATCATTAAGCATCTCACACGTTAAGAAAAGATAGAGTTGTTGTATTTCAAAAATTGCTAACAACCTCCTATCTTATCTTCTTAAGACCAAGTCAATTACTTGAAATTTATTTTGCCAAATAATAATCAAATATCCACCCGTATGATAAGCCTCTAATCAGCCCTCAAACTTCTTCCTAAAATCTAGAATATGATCATGATAAGATGCTATTTGAATTCAAATTCAAATCTAGCTCTTATCTTCTCCTTTTGATATGAAACTATCTACGATAGTTAATTCATATTTAAATTCAAAATTTAAATTATCAAATTTAAATATCAGATAATTAATTTAACTATTTAAATTAATTAATAATGTCTTGGACTATCCAAGCTCATTAACTCCATTCATGCGCCCCTTTCTCTTTAAGATAAATTTCTAAACTCTTTCTTGGGCCAACAACCGTTATTAGGCCCAAAACCTTTAATGCTATAATATCACGACAATAAAGTGTTAGTGTGTGACCCATTAGGCCCAACATAGCTACTGACATAAATGAGTTTGGGCCCAACAAGGCCTCTACCCATTTAATGACAACACAGAGCACTAGCAATACTTTGTTGCCCCAGAACTAGTTAGGTAAATGACAAGATCATCCTATTAAATCTATTTGGTTTCCGTATGTATTTCCTTTCATCTCGGTTACCTTCCCATAAAACCTAGGGTAAGGAAACGTATCAGCCCTTGAGGTCTAGGGTAAGCTTTAATACGAAATAGGGAGTCTTCAATTTTACTGACTCTAAAGGCAAATCATCTCATGATTTCTTTTACTATGCATAGATTTCCGAGTCCCGTAAATGTCATCCCAATTTCTCCGGTTTACAGATAACCTAATCTCTCACAGAGATTTGATGAATTCTTTCAGCTAGTCACCCTAGACTCGTGTTCTTTCAGGACATGCCCAAAGGTATACCTATGTGTCTCCATGTTTCAGGCAGACGAGGTATACAATCAAAGCATGTCTTCTAGAACACAGTCTAGGTGAAAACTTCAGGTCTAAGAAAAGACACACCCAAATAATAAGAGACTTCTCTAATGATACTATATGTGAGATTTCCTCACAGAGTCTCTTTGTGGGTCCGTTCAGTGCGAGCTATATCCTTATAGGTCCACCCACTACTTTAGCTAAGACATCTCCATATCTGTAGCTCATGAGGTTTTTACCTTGTATTTGCATACAAGTAGATAAGCCGTGCTAGTCTTACTCGAGATCGTTGATCCCCATTCTCAGTGTCTCTAGACTAGGCACTTAAATTTAGGAGTAGACATCTGGTATCCATGAATCCTCATGATCGTGATCCCATCATTGACATTCAAGAGATACCTATTCTATTCCAAGGGTTTTATCCAGTTACCCATATATTAATAATAATATCGAGACAAAATATAAAACAAGATAAAGAGCGCTTATAATTTATTCATGACAATATGAAAAGTACATGTACGTCCTAATCTAATGAAAAGATTGTCTCTAGGACATTCATATACTAATAATCTCCCACTTGGCCTAGATCCAATCAGACCTAAGTCATAAACCCAAAGCCTCATAATGACTATCATGTTTTCTCTGAGAAACAGCCTTTGTCAGAGAGTCTGCTAGGTTATCATCCGTAGGAATATAATCCATCTTTACATCCATCCTATCAATGATCTCTCTAATTAGGTGATATCTGCGGAGCACGTGCTTAGATCTTTGATGAGAGCTAGGTTCCTTTGACTGTGCAATGGCCCCAGTGTTGTCACAATACAACTGTATGGGTTCATCCACGCTTGGAACCACCCGTAGTTCAGATATGAACTTCTTGATCCAGACGACCTCCTTGGCTGCTTTTGAAGCGGCTATGTACTCAGCTTCTGTCGTAGAATCTGCTATGGTCTCCTGCTTGGAACTCTTCCAAGATACTGCCCCACCATTTAAGGTGAATACGAACCCTGACTGTGACTTGCAGTCATTTTTGTCACTCTGAAAGCTGGAGTCAGTGAAACCTTTCACTGAAAGCTCATCTACCCCACTATAGACCAGAAACGCATCCTTAGTTCTTCTCAAGTACTTAAGGATGGTCTTGACTGCTATCTAGTGACCCTCTCCAGGGTCTAACTGGTATCTGCTCGTACTGCTCAAAGCATATGAGACATCTGGTCTTGTACATATCATGGCATACATGATGGACCCAATAGCCGAAGCGTATGGAATTCCACTAATGCGGTCTTTCTCAAGCTGTGACTTAGGACACATAGCCTTGGAAAGATGTACCCCATGACTGACGGGAAGAAAACCCCTTTTCGACCCTTCCATGCTAAACCTCCTTAGCATCTTGTCAATATACGTGGATTGAGATAATCCCAGCAGCCTTTTAGATCTATCTCTATAGATCTTTATACCAAGTATAAAGGCAGCTTCTCCCAAATCCTTTATGGTGAAGCTTTCTGAAAGCCAGTCTTCAACAACATTTCTTTCACTATCCTTCTTGTAAACACAAGGTTCATCCTCATTCTTGATGAATCCATTACTCCTAACGATTTCATCAAAACGAATATTCCAACTTCGTGATGCTTGTTTTAGCCCATATATCGACCTCTGCAGCTTCCATACCATATGTTCTTGGCCTTTGGATTCAAAACCTTCAGGTTGTGTCATGTACACTTCCTCCTTTAATAATCCATTCAAGAAGGCAGTCTTGACATCCATTTACCGAATCTCATAGTCGTGATATGCTGCTATGGCAAGCATTATCCTAATAGATTTGATCATGGCAACGGGTGAGAAAGTCTCATCATAGTCAACACCTTGTCTTTGACGATATCCTTTCACAACCAACCTAGCTTTATAGGTTTGAACGTTGCCATTTGCATCAGTCTTTCTCTTAAAGACCCACTTATTATCGATAGGAATTTTTCCTTGCGGTTGTGGAACCAAGGTCCATACCTTGTTTTGATACATCGAATCTATTTCAGATTTTATGGCTTCTAGCCATTTAGAGGAGTCAACATCCTTGACTGCCTCCTTATAGTTACTTGGTTCATTATCCTCTACGATTTGTTGATTCTCAATCACAAACCCATACCTCTCAAGTGGATGGATGACCCTAGTAGACCTACGAAGTTGTGTGTTTACTTCTCCATTGGAGAACGTCGCCTGCGGTGCAGACTCGGGTTCCTCAATCTGTTCTTGTGGTCCTTGAGTTTCTTCAAGATCAATTTTACTCCCACTAGCTCCTTGAGAGAGTAAATCATTCTCAAGGAATTCAGCATTTTTGGACACAAACACCTTGTGTTCGTCCAATGATTAAAAGTAGTATCCCTTAGTACCTTTGGGATACCCCACAAATAGACATTTAGTACTTTTAACACTAAGCTTGTCTGATGTCAACGTTTTGACATATGCTGGCGATCCCCATACTTTGAGATAACTCAGGTTGGGTCTCTTAGCACTCCATATCTCATATGGAGTGGTATGAACAGATTTAGACGGTACCCTATTTAGAAGGTACGCTACTGTGTTTAAGGCATATCCCCAAAACGATGTTGGAAGTTGAGTCTCACTCATCATAGACCTGACCATGTCTAACAAGGTTCTGTTTCTCTTTTCGGAAACACCATTTTGGTGTGGTGTGTAAGGTGCAGTAAGCTGCGAGAGAATTCCATTCTCTCTCAGATAATCTTAAAACTCATGGCTTAGATATTCACCACCACGATCTGATCGTAATGTCTTAATCACTTTTCCATGTTGTTTCTCTACTTCATTCCTATACTCCTTGAACTTTTGAAAGGCCTTGGATTTATATCTCATTAGGTAAACATACCCAAATCTCGATTTATCATCCATAAAGGTAATAAAATAGGAGTATCCTCCTCTAGCCTCTATAGATATTGGGCCACAAACATCAGAGTGAATGAGTTCTAATAACTCACTAGTCCTATGACTCTTAAGCCCTTTTGGCTTGTGACAAGTCATTTTCCCATATAGACAAGATTCACATTGTCCATAGGATTCCAAATCCATTGAATCTAGGTATCCATTTGCATGCATCCTAGACAATCTTGTTTCGTTTATGTGCCCTAGTCTACAGTGCCATAGATAAGATTGATTATCTGTCCTAGGTCGTTTCACATTCACATTGAGAACTTCTGTTCCCATTTCTAAAACATATAAGCCATTTACCAACGAAGCAGTAGCATAAACCATATCATTCATAATGATAGAAAATGTACCATCCCTAATAGTAAAAGAAAAACCATCTCTTTCCAAACAAGAAATTGAAATAATGTTTCTAGAAATGCCTGGAACATAAAAGCAATTATTCAAATGCAATAAAAGGCCCTAGGTAAAATGAGGTCTGTATCTCCAACAGCTTGAGCAACAACTCTTGCTCCATTACCAACGCGGAGGTCAACCTCATTCTTCTCCAATATTCTGGGACTCTTAAGTATCTACAACATATTGGAGATGTGAGAACCACAACCGGTATCTAATACCCATGAAGTCGAATTAGCATAGGAATAATTGATCTCAATCATGTAAATACCTGAGGCAGAAGCATCATTATGTTTCTTGTCCTTCACACTCTTCAGGTAGTCTGGACAGTTTCTCTTCCAATGGCCAGTCTTGCCACAGTGGAAGCACACAACATTGCTTTTGTCCTTAGGTGCACTCTTACCCTTCTTATTGCCCTTCTTCTTCTTGGGTTTACCTTTGGGCTTAAGGGAGTTTCCTTTTGCAGGCTCCTTAGCCTTACTCTTGGCCTTATTAGGCCCACCAATCAAAAGAGAGTGTGTCTTATCATTTTGGATAGACACCTCAGCAGTTGTTAACATACTTAACAACTCAAGCAAGCTCACAAGCATCCCATGCATGTTGTAATTCATAATGAATTGACTAAAGGAAGGTGGAAGTGATGTGAGGATTAAGTCATTACATAGCTCGGCATCTATCACGAAGCCTAGATTTCCTAGCTTCTCAATGAGCCCAATCATCTTAAGAACATGACTGCTCACACTCATGCTCTCGAGACATCCTACACGAGAACAATTCTCGAGAAGCCTCATACCTCTCATGCCTACCTTTAACATCATACAACTCCTTGAGATGCAAGATGATAGAGGGAGCATCCATATACTCATGCTGCTTTTGTAGCTCAAGCGACATGGATGCCAACATGATGCATACTTCCATTGTATTGTCATTCATGTCCTGCTTATGAGCTTCCATATCGTAGAACTCATAATCAGCTTCCCCTTCATTAGGAGCTCTGGGTAAATTACCTTCTAGGAAATAAGCGATTTTCTCAGCCCTAAGAACAATTCTCAGGTTCCGATATCAGTCCATAAAATTTGAACCGTTCAGTTTGTTCGTATCGAGAATAGAGCGTAGTGACAGTTGATTAGTCATACTATTAATTGAGAAGATGTAAAGATAAACTAATTAATATATTGTCATGAAATAAGAACAAATTATTAAAGACTTTAAATAATATGCCCCTCCCACTATTTTATCTAAGTCAATGACCCTTGTTATTTTGACTTAGGGTTATTTTATCTTAAAATTACCTTAGTGGGATTAAGAGTACGATTATTTATTTTAATCTTCGTCTGAGACCACAAAATTAAACTAAATAATGGGTTGATCCTTATCAACAGTATCTCATACCTTCTCTTAACATCAGGTTGACAACTCTTTGTCACTTAGTGGTGCATCTCATGCAACCAACCTGGCATTATTACCCCAAATACATAAGCCTGGCTGAGCCTGCAACTCATATATTCAGTTAAGCACTAACCAACATCTTAAGTGTCTCACACTTCTAATACTGCTCTTATTCAACGAAACAGTGGGTCCCAACTGAGTTGTGGCGCACCACCATGTAGAGGAATTTTGAGTGGCATTGGTGGTGGGAGGTAATCATGTGCTCAATAATTGATTCATTTTAAAGGTTTCTTTTATTTTAATGGGTCTCACCAAACGTGTAAATACTATTATCATGCTAGTCGTATCCTATGTCAAACATCTATCGGATTACACTAGTTGCTTTTGGACATGCATAATAAAACATACATTCGCGATACTCTATCTCATGCATACTAGTCTTTTTAAAACATAAAACATACATAAAATAAATTTTATATGAGATAGTCATGGTGCTCATGCTTTATTTCTTCTTGCTCCAAGGCCGCAGCTCCATCATGTAATCTTCCATGCCTAAACGCCACTAGCCTGATTTTTCTAATTACAAAATAATTAAAGAAACTCCAATACATCTTTGGAGGAGCAAAAGAATATACAAAATTTAAAATTCAAAATTACAGCTCCAATTTAAACTAAAACAAGATTTGAATTCAAATATTTAAATACAAAATTTAAATTCGGGCACCATGACCATCCCCTTCCATATCTGCACTTTAAAAGTTAAACAACTAACAAGCACACAATATAATTATTTCTCAAATAGCCGAAATATGCATCCAAATACATAATTCAAATTTTGTTGATTCTTTCTCAAAGAACACAAAAATTAAACCATACAATTAACCATTTATATACATAGACTTGTATGAAAAATTTTGTCACAAAAATATGATGATAAGCTTATGAACAATTTATTATAACAAAACACAAAAATAACAAGATCAAATTGAACAAAATTAAGAACCCTAATTTTATTCATGTGACCACGACATGCATAGGATATTTCATGCTTCATGCATTTTGAAAACAAAATTATGGAGAAAACAATATATTTGAATATTCATATCATTTGCTGAATCATATTCCTTTCTTAAAAGATGTTTCTTTGAAATCTTTCACAGAGAATCATAAAGAAACAAAACCATGAACACATAATAATATATGTAAAACATAATCATATTACAAACAACATATAATGACAAACAAGGTATCATCACCCATCGATAGTAAAGCAACCTGGCTCTGATACCACTTGAAAGATAGGGCCTTGAAGCCCGAAGGCATGTGAGAAGAAAAACAAAACTTTTTCAAAGCGGAAACACACATACCATTCAAGAATCATTCTTTAGGACTTAGATGTTACCTTGTTTATATTCGAAATTGATGATCAAGAATAGGCTTGAAGATACAAGCCCTCTAATGTTGATCCACACCACTTCTTGTCAAGACTCAAGAACACTTCTTGAATGCCATCAACAAACACCAAAGGAGGCAAGCTAGGCGCACCAATGGAGAGGAAGAAGGTTAGGTTTTAAAGTGTTTTACTTATCTAAGAGACTCACCAATAGATGATATTGGTGGCTGAATTTTCAGCCAAAACTCACACAAAGGGACACGTGAAAAGGAGGAAGATAGATGGGGTTTTTCTCAAAAACCATTATTTTAGAACTATGATCACAAGAGTATATTTATAGAAGAGTTTTAGGTAAGATTTTTAACCATAAAATTCTGATCATTAAGCATCTCACACATTAAGAAAAGATAGAGTTGTTGTATTTCAAAAATTGCCAAAAACCTCCTATCTTATCTTCTTAAGACCAAGTCAATTAATTGGAATTTATTTTGCCAAATAATAATCAAATATCCAACCATATGATAAGCCTCTAATCAGCCCTCAAACTTCTTCCTAAAATCTAGGATATGATCATGATAAGATGCTAGTTGAATTCAAATTCAAATCTAGCTCTTATCTTCTCCTTTTGATATGAAACTATCTACTATAGTTAATTCATATTTAAATTCAAATATTTAAATTCAAAATTGAAATTATCAAATTTAAATATCAGATAATTAATTTAACTATTTAAATTAATTAATAATGTCTTGGACTATCCAAGCCCATTAACTCCATTCATGCGCCCCTTTCTCTTTAAGATAAATTTCTAAACTCTTTCTTGGGCCAACAACCATTATTAGGCCCAAAACCTTTAATGCTATAATGTCACGACAATAAAGTGTTAGTGTGTGACCCATTAGGCCCAACATAGCTACTGACATAAATGAGTTTGGGCCCAACAAGGCCTCTACCCATTTAATGACAACACAGAGCACTAGCAATACTTTGTTGCCCGAGAACTAGTTAGGTAAATGACAAGATCATCCTATTAAATCTATTTGGTTTTCGTATGTATTTCCTTTCGTCTCGGTTACCTTCCCGTAAAACCTAGGGTAAGGAAACGTATCAGCCCTTGCGGTCTAGGGTAAGCTTTAATACGAAATAGGGAGTCTCCAATTTTACTGACTCTAAAGGTAAATCATCTCATGATTTCTTTTACTATGCATAGATTCCCGAGTCCCATAAATATCATCCCAATTTCTCCAGTTTACAGATAACCTAATCTCTCACAGAGATTTGACGAATTCCTTCAGCTAGTCACCCTAGACTCGTGTTCTTTCAGGGCATGCCCAAAGGTATACCTATGTGTCTACATGTTTCAGGCAGACGAGGTATACAATCAAAGCATGTCTTCTATAACACAGTCTAGGTGAAAACTTCTGGTCTAAGGAAAGATACACCCAAATAATAAGAGACTTCTCTAATGATAGTATTTGTGAGATTTCCTCATAGAGTCTCTTTGTGGGTTCGTTTAGTGCGAGCTATACCCTTATAGGTCCATCCACGACTTTAGCTAAGACATCTCCATGTTTGTAGCTCATGAGGTCTTTACCTTGTATCTGCATACAAGTAGATAAGCCGTGCTAGTCTTACTCGATATCGCTGATCCCCACTCTCAGTGTCTCTAGACTAGGCACTTAAATTTAGGAGTAGACATTTGGTATCCATGAATCCTCATGATCGTGATCCCATCACTGATATTCAAGAGATACCTATTCTATTCCAAGGGTTTTATCCAGTTACTCATATATTAATAATAATATCGAGACAAAATATGAAACAAGATAAAAAGCGCTTATAATTTATTCATGACAATATGAAAAGTACATGTACGTCCTAATCTAATGAAAAGATTATCTCTAGGACATCCATATGCTAGCACTTTGGAGTTTCACACACACTCACTCTTTAGAAATATGCACAGTAAGATATCACACAAAAATTGAATGTATTCTGTATGTAATTCATTGATAAAGCATAGTATATATACAGCTCAAGGTCCCACTTGACTTGGGTAGACTCTAACAAACTAACTAACTTAATTACACTAATACACCTCCTAATTCAGATTAGTCATAGATTGTACGCCTAGTCTACTTAGTTCTTCAAACTTAGCATTCTTCAAGGGCTTGGTCAAGATGTCAGCTAGCAGCTCCTCTGTTCTGTAATATTGCAACTCCAATCTGTCCTTGCTGACTTGACCACGAAGGAAATGATATTTGGTCTTAATATGTTTGCTTCTGCCATGAGCAATAGGGTGTTTTCCCAAATCAGTTGGGAACTTATTGTCAATCAGTAGCTTTATTGGTTTGGCCTCTCTTAGCTTCAATTCCTCAAGCAAAATTTCTAACCATAGAGCTTGACATGCTCTTACTGAGGCAACAACATACTCAGCTTCACAAGATGACAAAGCAACAACATCTTGCTTTTTTGAACACCAAGAAATTGGTTTTTCACCAACCATGAATACATAGCTCGTGGTACTCTTTCTATCATCCTTATCTCCATACCAATCTGAATCACAGTAGCCAAGTAATTCAGCTGTACCTCCATTCAACCTATTAGGATACAATATGCCAAAATCTAGAGATCCTTTAACATATCTAAGGATTCTCTTGGCTACAGTAAGATGAGATACTCTTGGATGCTCCATATATCTACTTATCACACCAACAATATAGGTAAGTCAGGCCTGGTGTTGCACAAATACCTCAAGGAACCTACTATCTGTTTGTAGTGAGTAGGATCTACTGCTTCATCAATGCCATCCTTCTGTAATCCGATTTCAGTCTCTGCAGGAGTACAAATAGAGTTACAATTCATCATACTGAACCTTTATAACACATCTTCAACACATCTTCAGCATACTTCTTTTGGCTCATGAAAATTCATTCTGTAATTTCCTTTTCACTACTTCCAGTTATCAACAGATCATCAACATATACACATACTATTAGTATGCTTGTTGCTGTGGAATGCCTAACATACACTCCATGTTCTGTGATGTACTTGTCAAATCTCAATTGCTTTAGAACGCCATCAATTCTCATATTCCAGTCTCTTGGAGCCTGTTTTAGGCCATACAAGGCCTTCTTCAACTTATAATATACTTTGTCTTCATGCTCTTTTATTTCATAGCTAGAAGGTTGGGTAACATAAACTTCCACTTCTAGTGGCCCATTTAGGAAAGCAGATTTCACATATAATTGGTATAATGACCAACCTTTGAAGCTTGCCAATGCAATTATAAGTCTTATTGTTTCAATCCTTGCAACAGGTACAAATACCTCATAGAAATCCAGGCCTGGTTTCTGCAAGAAACCTTTAGCAACTAACCTGGCCTTATACTTAGCAATGTCACCATTAGGCTTGACTTTTGTCTTGTAAACCCATTTTACATCAATAGGTATCTTCTGTTTTGGCAAAGTTACCAATTTTCAAGTTTCATTCTTCTCAATTGATATGAGTTCTTCTAACGTGGCATCTCTCCAATTTGGACTCTCCATAGTCTGCTCAAAACTGAAAGGCTTTGCTTTAGCTAATAGTGCAGAATGCATAAGCTCACCTTCTGTTGTGATTGCAAAATCAGGAAACAGCTCATAATCATGCAACCTTGGTGGTACATGTCTTTCGCTTTGTGACCTTCTGACCTGAGTTTCAACAACAGCTTCCATATTGTCTTGATCATCATCAAGACTCACAGTAATACTGCCAACATTTCTGTCAGTCTTGCTTGCTTCCCAATTCTAACTCTTCTTCTCATCAACCACAACATCACTGCTTATCACAATTTTCTTCTTCTTAGGATTAAACAGTTTATAGGATCCAGTTGAATGATACCCTAGAAGGATCATCTACTCAGCTCTATCATCAAGTTTCTTTCTAAGTTGTTCAGGTACATGCCTATAGCATAATGAGCCAAAAATTCTAAAATAAATGACACTAGGCCTTTTACCTAACCATGCTTCCTCTGGAGTCATACCCTGCAGCCTCTTGGTTGGAATTTTATCCAAGATATAAGCTGCAGTAGCCACTACTTCACCCCAGAAATAGGTAGGCATCTTCTTTGTTTTCAGAATGTTTCTTGTCATGTCAAGAAGAATTATGTTTCTTCTTTCTGTTGTTCCATTATGCTGAGGTGTATATGGAGCTATCACTTATGTATGATTCCTTCTTGGTCACAAAATTTCTGAAATTCATGTGAGACATACTCACCACCTCCATCAGTTCTCAGTACTTTGATTTGCTTTCCACTTTGTTTTTCAACCATCAATTTGAACTTTTGAAAAACATTAAGCACTTCACTTTTTCTTTTAATGAGATACAACCACATCTTCCTTGTAAACTCATCAATAAAAGAAATAAAGTAGCTATTTCCACTAAGAGAAGTTACCTCAAAGGGTCCACATACATCAGAGGAAATTACTGCTAGCTTTTCAGTTGTCCTGATGGGAATTTCTGACTTGAAGGACTTTCTGGTTTGCTTGGACTCACAGCAGTCAAAACATACTTCATTTGGCTGCACAATTGAAGGAAGACCTTTGACCATATTCTTACTCTTCAATAGGCTTAAACTTCTGAAATTCAAATGTCCAAGCCTTTGATGCCACAACAAAGTCTCACTACTGCACTCACTAGCCAGACAATGATGCTGCATGACTTGAAAACCAATCTTGAAGGTTCTATTTTTTGATAGAAAAGCTTTCAAGATTAGTCTCCCTTTACTATCAAACACCTTTAAATGATTGTCCATCTTCATTGAGTAGCCTTTCTCCAGTAATTGACTAAGACTCAACAAATTAGTCTTCATGTTTAGGACATAGAGAACTTCAGTTATGGCAGCCTGCTGACCATTCTTCTGTTGGATCATCACTCTCCCCAATCCCTCAGCAATCACAATGCTATTGTCAGCAAATTTGACCTTATTCTTTACACTTTCATCAAGGTTGGTGAACCATTCTCGATGACTAGACATATGATTTGAACACCCTGTATCAAGATACCACAAATCAGATTTGTCATATTCTGAGTTTGTAGTAGCCATCAACAGAACTTCATTTGATTCAGAATCTTCCTCATGAGCCATTTATGCTTCTTCTTCTTGCTTTCTTGGCACTTTCTTGCCTCTACACTCATTTACATAATGGCCATATTTTTGGCAGTTGTAACACTAAACATATAATACCCTGAGGCCTGGCGTGGTTGGCGCTGGATTTCACGCGGTCAGCGCCAGGTCCTTTTGTGAGAACACTGTTTTTGAATTGCAGCACGATCAGCGCCAAGGTTCACGCGATTAGCACCAAATGCTCTGGAAGTTGACGCCTGGAGCGCCAAAGTGGCGCCAGGGGCGCCACCAGTTTTCCATCCTGCGCGGATGGCGCCATGTGTGGCGCTGGTAGCGTGGGAAGTGGTCTGGAAAACCCAATTTCCCTGGTTTTCCATGCAACCAGCGCCAGGTGTGGCGCGGATGGCGCCACAGCCTCTGGAAGCTGGTGCTGGTGGCGACATGGTGGCGCCAAGGCCGCCAAAGCCTGTGGACTGCCACGCGCTTGGCGCGAGGGTGGCGCTGATGGCGCCACGGCCACCGCCATTGTGGCGCAGATGGTGCCAGAGGTGGCACAGATGGCGCCAGAGGTGGCGCGGATCGCGCCAGACCTCTGGCAGGTCACCTATAAAAGGCCATTTCACGATTTTTCAGAGAAAAATCACTGTTCATATTCCTCCTTCGTCCAAGCAGCAATTTCTGAGCTATAAGAGCTTCCTACCTTCATCCTAAACCATATAAACACCTCCTAATCACTTCTATGTTGGATTAGAACCATTGGAGAGCCAAAATCCAGCCTAGCTTGGGAGAAAAATCCATTTCCCTGAGATTCTGCAAAGAATAAGTTGTAGGAGAGAAAAGAAAACAGCTCAGGGACACAGGAGTTAGGAGAAGGACTTCTCCAACTTTTCTCTAGTGATCTGAGGTAAGAAACTCTCGTTTTAACCGTTTAATTTGCGGAATGGGAAATTTGATGAATAGTAGTTAATTGATGATAGGGCTAGAATTAGGCTTAGGTTCTTTAGAAAAGTGTAGTCAGGAGGTTGTTCTGAGAGATATGGAACCTTGAAATTTGATTTGGGATGAAGTTGAGTTTGGCTCTGAGGAGGAAGAAGTGTGTGTGAATGGGAGGTACTGTGGCCTATATTAACTCAAGTGCCTTTACAAAAGTTTATCATGAGGCCAAATAATCGGTGAAAACGTGTGGTTATATCTAGTTTGGCAAAGTTGAACCACTAATGGTTCTTGAAATTAGTAAAGCTGTGAATTGAGTTGTGCAGAGTTTTAAAGGAACTCTGAGGCCTTAGTCAGGCTGAGACAAACCCTTGAGGGTCAATGCATGGCCTAGTAAGAACTGGGTTAAGATAAATCTTAAGTTAGAAGACAGAACTGTTTATAAAAAGGAAGGGTGTTTCCTTCCACACAAGCGGTTGAAGACCATTTCTAATTGTCTACTTCATGCCTATTGTAGGGCGTGAGACGCCTAGCACTGGTGGAGGTCACCACGAGACTAAGAGAGCTAATTCTGAGCTGAGACCAGGTAAGCTCAGTGTTTTTGGGGAATGTTTCCCCTGCTTGTGTTCACTACACCCTAAATGGGTGATTATTTGATGTATTGTGCATGCTGATATTGTATGATGCTGTAATATTGTTATATGTATCAGATGTGATAATATGTGGTGATGGCATACTGTAAACGAAATGCTAGATAGACCCTGAGATAGGGTACATTTGTATTGATTACATTAGCGTAATGTATGTTGTGTTGGGTTTTGATTGATGATGATGATATTGTGTGTTATAATTGCATGATCATTTACTGGCCAGTAGATTGAGGAACTATGGACCCCATTGGGAATGTGCCCTTAAGTGGATGATCTCCCTTGGGATAATCCATAGGCGTCCATGTAAATCCTGAGTAGATGTGCATTTAAGTAGATGATCCTATTCAGGTGTTGGGCGGCAAGTCCTGGGTAGATGTGCCTTTCAGTAGATGATCCTACTCAGGCATGAGTCCTGAATAAATGTGCCCTTCAGTGGATGATCCTATTCAAGTACTGGGTGTAAAGCCCTGAATAGATGTGCCCTTCAGTGGATGATCCTATTCAGGCAATGTGTGTTGATTGCATATGCTTGTTCTGGGTTATTATGTACTTGCAGCTTGTTCTTATGAGCCGTGAAGGCTGATTGTGTAAGGAAGTTTTAAATAATATGTTCTTATTATGTTATGTTATATGTATATGCTGTGAAGTGAACCAGGGGAAGGGAAACCTCCAAGAACCCTGAGTTTACTGAGATGATTATATCACCCCTGTTTGGGGCTATGATGCAGGAGCTGAGGCTGAAGTCACAGAGAGATCCCAAGGCAAAAGGCCTGAGTTGGGATAGTGTGACAGAGAACCCTAGGCTTAGAAGACCGAGCTTGTTGGCTCGCATTTTGTTGTTTTTGTTTATATTTTGGATACCTAGGGAAAATGTGTATAGTTTTGAGAACTATGTACCTTGTAAAAGACAGAGATTCACCATATATGTATAACATGTGTAATTATATTGAATTGAGGCTTCCTTTATTGTTTTGTTTCCATGCTTGCTGCGTTATCCTGATATTGTAATAATGTTAATACACCGGGTGCACACGGGTGTTACAAAACATCTTTCCTTGGAATTCTTCTTTTCTCATTGTTTCTACTCACTTCATGTTTCTTGGAGCCTCCAGCATTTTGATTCTGCTTAGAATTGATACCTTGGCCTCTTTTTTGGTTCTTCCACTTGTTATTCTTCCATTTTCCTTTCTCCTTATAATTCTTTCTTCCATCACCTCCTTTTTGTTTGAACTGAGCTTGTAAAGCTTGCTCAGTCTTCACAGAACTCCTCTCATTTAGTCTCAGCTCTCGGGCTTCAAGGGTTGCTTGTAGCTCTTCAATTTTCATTGACTCAAGATCTTATAATTCTTCCAATACAACAACTACTTGATCAAATCTACTAGTTAGTGTTCTCAACACCTTTTCAATTATTGTTGCCGTTGAAAGTGTCTCACCACAAGACTTCATTTGATTTGTGAGAGCTATCAATCTAGTAATCATTTACACTTTCTTGATCAGTCATCTGTAGTAATTCATACAGCCTTCTTAGGGTCTGCAATTTCACCTTTTTTAATTTGTCAGAACCCCATAAAACCGAACCAAGCTATCCCATGCATCTTTTGCCGTTTCTGCTGTTGAGATCTTCTCCCAATTGTCAGAATCTATGCACTGTTGTATCAAGAAGAGAGCCTTGGCATCTTTCTTTAAGTTTACTTGATGAGCAACTTTCTGCTCATCTGTTGGCTGCCTCCCAAGCTCCTTGACTCCTTCTTTCACCGCTTCCAATACTTCTTGAAACTGAAATAGCACTTTCATCTGTGAGCTCCATCTATCATAATTTTTTGATGTCAAGATTGGAAGATTCATAGGAACATTTCCATTTGAGGATGCCATGCTTTGTCTCAAGAACCAGGATCTAGAACAAAGCTCTTGATACCACTAATGGTGCAAGAATGCACATACACTCTGTTTTACACTCACTATGATACTCACACACTTATGCACTTTGGTGTTTCACACACACTCACTCTTTATAAATATGCACACTGAGATATCACACAAAAACTAAATGTATTCTATATGTAATTCATTGATAAAGCAGAGTATATATACAACTCAAGGTCCCACTTGACTTGGGTAGACTCTAACAAACTAACTAACTGAATTACACTAATAGATCTGAAGCACAAAACTTTACTTTTTTAGTGTGAAAGTTCTTGAAATCCTAACTTTTTCAAACAAGTCCATCTTTCTCTCAATTTTAGGAGAAACAAAAGAAAAATGGGGTGAGGTATTTTAATAAAACTAGACAAATTGCTCCCCAAAACCCCTATTAAGGATACACAATTATTGTTTATAAAATGCTCAATAATTCACATTACTATACATATTTTAAGTTAGATGTATGGAGATAAATTTGAGTTGTACAATCTGTATTTAACAGTTGCATTAAGTCAAAATGCCTGAATGTGCGAATTCCTTTACTACCCCGATCCCCTAAACTGGAGGTTGTAGGGGACCAATAAATGGCCAAGTCTATTAGAGGCGATTCTCTAACATGATAGACTGTGTTTAAACTATATCTTTAAGTGGTTATTGTGTGCCTCAATTTAAGTCAATCCTCATTTTAAAACTTTTTCTCCTTATTTGCACGAAACTCAAGAATGTGGGAGATACATCCTAAACAAGCATTAAAGAGGAAAGAAACATTTTCCTTGATTACTGTTGAAGATATTTTTCTTTTAAATTATCCCAAATTTCAGTAGAAAAAAGAGTACAATATAGATGTTTAATTAACTAATATTAGCCACGTAGTTTGGGTGTTAGTTTTGGCAAAAAAAATTGTACATCTAGCAATACTGATATTTGCACTATAATTACAAATTTACATAAAGTATTTGTACCAATGTCCTCTCATTTGTGAATGTAATGACTCTATGAAAGAAGTAAAAGCCTAACAAGGCTGGTATAATTATACACGTGAAAAATAAAATTTTCTGAAGCTAGACCGGTAAGAGCACCTCAGGTCGACATAGAAGCTTACTAGACACTAGAAAGGAATGCCTTCTCATGCCTGTAGTTTAGGACACACACTAGAGCTTGGTTTTGCCATAGAACCTGAAAGTGTTATTACCTTGTTAAAATACGAAAATCTTTGATTTGATTCATTGAACACCAGGGAATCATACTTACATATATTCGCATAACAAGCTTGTTTTGAAACAGGGTCTTCTTCAAATGTAGGTGGGGCTTGGCCATACACCATATCACAACTCATGTCTTCAAAATCTATGATTAAGTTCAGATACACGTGAATAAAAGTTTAAAATCATCTCAATTATTTTTTAAATTAAAAATAATAATAATCCAATAATTTTTTTTGGGTAAGTTATATATGTAATCAAGAATGTAGACCTTAATTTTTGGCTAGCAATAGCAAGAAGACATACTAGGAGTCATTGTTAACGGAAGTCCAAATTCATTAGTGAAAAAATCTTGGGTAGGAATCTTGCACATATTGACACACATTCCAACACAGCCACTATTCTCCAGGTACCTTCACAAGAATAAATGTCAAGGAAACAATGGAAAAATGGTGAAATTGTTACAACGGCCTTAATTAATGTAAGAAGTAAATTTCAAAATAAATACTAGCTATTAATCGTCCTTTTTCAGGTCTCCCAGCCTCAATTGATTGCTGTCATTCATACAAAGATGAATTTATTTTTATTTTTGGTTGATATAAAGGTGTTCAAGACCCCAAAGATGAATCTAATATCTACATGTTTGAATTGAGATACAGATGACTTTGCGCAAATGTTCAATTACCAATCTCAAAGACATGAAATCTACCTGCACTTCTTTATATGCACGCCACTTTTTTGCTTCACTCCATTTATCTCTACTTCCATAACCTAGTGCATCTCAAGAATCTAAATATCAATGACAATACTAAGTAATATAGCAGAAAATTAAGGGTAAACAACCAATAACTCCATTAATATTTCAGCCATTTTACGATCATCATAGATAAAGTTTATTAGACAACAAATCCTATTATGTTTGAGTAAGAATGAAAAACGTTTAATTTTATTCGCTGATGTCCCATACTAACCTGGAAAGTGTGTATGTTCAAAAAAGAATGTTAAGTAACTTGCAAGCTGTCTTTATTTACTTCCAATTATACGTATAAGACGTTAAGATTTAATTGTAGAGAATTTTACATTTTAACCAAACTTCAGGGGCTTTGTTACAAAATAACTTTTATGTATGAGACTTGAAAATGACTTGGAATACAAAGGAGGTTAGATGTAATTTACTCTTAACATCTGGTGATCCAGTTTTGCAAATCTACAAACTTGCACAAAACGGAATCATTTGGGCAATATCACATCACACGGAAATTTAGATATGCATGATAGAATCACTAGATAATCTGAAATGTGGTTCCTTTGACTGCAATATGTTACTGAAAAGGTTTGAAAAACTGTTTCTGGATGTCATTGTATAATCAACAATTTAGCACATAAATTTATACAATTTGATTTTTTCTTGGCAAACATTGCTAGTATTTTGCTTCCCCGGAGGATGCAATGTACTGTGAAGCAAAACAAGTAAAGCGATTATAAACTATGTTGAAAAATATAAGATTACCTCAGATGGCCCAACTAACCAGTCGAAGAAAGGCACTGTCAAAGCAGCATTAAACTCTGCAGCCCATTTTGTTGGCGGAAATAATTTCCGGAACTGCAATAACATAGCTAATTCAATTCAATACATGTGGTAAAAGACTCAAATTGCACACAGATACAGGCCAGAAAGCAGGCATCTATAAATTATATGTTCACAAGTTAGCCATCAACTCATCCTTATCATTTTAACTATTAACTATTTAAAAGCAGAGATGCAATAGTGAAAATGATCCATCCACCTGGGCAGGCGCACCTGGAGGAAGCATAGACAGGAGAACCTCCCGAACCACTTGCTGTTGCTGCATACGAGACCTACGCTGCATTACTCTCCTTGATACATCCACGAAACTCTCATAGTCATAACCCCAATCCCACCAACCCTTATTCTCTCTAGCTTTTCCTGCTGTTGCTAGTGGATCCGCAAATTTCCCCATCTTACGCGCGAAGAGAGTCATGAAGGCCTTCTCAAAAATGCCGTCATTGTACCGCGTCTTTTGTCCTAAAGGAGCAGGTTCACCTGATGGCTCAGCTATCCCACACCGAATTCTGATGACTCCCGCTGCTCTTCCACCACGCAATGATGGGCGTTGGCATTGGGGTTGGGCAGGACTTGCCTGCACACCCTGCAAACTCAGAGCCACCATCAATTCCCACTGCCGAGTTTCTGAATTAACTAACACACAACAACTTACCAAAAATCGAAGTCCCTTCCTTTTATATATAACTGCTCCAAACGAAGATGCTCAACCAATTATAGTAATACTAAACAATCAATCCCCATACTAATAAAACTACATACTAAAAATCTCATAATTGTACATATATATAGAAATATATATTTATAATGCACACGATTCATGTACCCAGACTAAGAATTTATTTAATCTAAAGTCTCTCCAGAAAATCTAGCAGAGTTTCCTCCGTTTTTCAATACTTCCCCTCATACCCTTTTCAAAAGGTATTGAAACATATCACAACAGAAACCTGGTGATCATTTCACAGCATAACAAATCATCAAAATCATCCATAATATCAAGGATTCTAAATTTCCTTGTTAGCTTTTAGGTTAAATATATGTAGCTTTCAAGCTTACCATCCATCAATCCATTATCTTTGCCAAAGACAATAATTCAATATATTTATCCAATATCCACTCAACATAAAAAGCAAACCACTATAAAATACTCATCAAGTAAAATTAATTCATAATAATAAGGAATTAAATCAAGTTACACCTAATTTTCACATAAACTTTCATCCTTCCTCACCATCACCCACTCTTGAGCAATAACAATTCATGATTTTATTTTCAATTTTATTATATTTTATGATAAAACTTCACCCTAACCAAACCATTCTAGTTTTGTTCTCTTTTAAGTTTTATGAGAAAACTCACTTTATCCTCATTTTCACTTAATTCAATTTATTGAAACAATTATTATTATTATTAACTTACCAGCATTAATATTATACTAATTATTAAATAATTTATTATTTTTCCCAATTCTAATGTCTTTTACGTTAGAAACACATGAATTAAGATTTATGGCTATATCTTTAACATATACCTATATGTCATTAACAATTGTTACATATTTATATATGTTTTTGTTTTCTCATAAATACTAGAACCATAAGTCTGAATACATTAATCCAATGTATTGGTTGAATCTATGATAGATCAGTATTTTATTTTATAATTCTTCTCTAACTCACTTTCGTGTTCTATTTTATTGTTGCTTGTATCATCATTTTTTTTTTGTACGTTTGCAAACCTGACCCAACTAAAATCACCATTCAACACAACTAAAAATAAACTGTCATATTTTAAAATAAAAATGTCTTATTCTTGTTGGGTATGACTCATACTGTGCCTTTAGAAGATATGCACAGGGCCCGGGAGAGTCGCCCCGACAGGGGTAAGGGGTAGTGCCCCCGGAACTTTTTTCGAGGGGTCTAATACTATTATTGACCTTGTATTTTATTATTTGTAGTTTGAGCTTAGGCCCATGAATAACTACGGTGTTTAGGGTTTCTAAGCCTATATTTTTTTTTATAATCCTAGTGCAATTGTACAAATGTGTGAGGAAATATAGTGAATAGCTGGAAGTAACTCACATTGGGTGAACTAGGATAAACTTTGTGTGTTGTTTTCTTCTTCTCTTTTCGTTTTTTCTCCTATCTCGATTGTTGTGTGATTGCTCTGTACCTATCAATTCTCCTGTTTATTCACACATATATAGATGCAAATGTTAGCATAACATCTCTTCCATTTCTAGACACTAAATTACACGATTTGTAGTCATCTTCCTAACACAGAAACATGATCTTTTTAACCTCTTCTCTTAACCTTCCCAATGCCGAACAGATCAACCAAGACAGAAAAGGGAAAATTTTGTTCCACTATTCAGTACTCTCTTCACACACACAGAGGCTCCAAAGAAATTTCATTCACCTTAGAACGAGAGAGAAGCATAGATTTCTATAGAAGCTTAAGATTTGAGCAATTAATATCAAAGTACATAGAGTAAACCTGTAAACGTTCCAGTACTAATACATAATCATCAATAGATATAAAAACTTCCACCCAAGCATTGATTCAAAGCACCATGAATGCTATATTTCCATGGAATAGGCTTTTAATTTTGAAACACAAACTATCTCAAGAAATTAAAGAGAGATAAAGGGGTTTCTCTCTACTCTTGACCCACTTTGAGATCAAATTAATTACTACGAACCAAATCCCCCCGCAACTTCCCTCAGCACGATTAGCATAAATCAGTGGCAAAAGTACACGTGTGCTCAGTGCAGAGATTATAAATATTGATAATGTATTATGATTTATTATTATAAAACATTGTTTAGAGGAAAACAATTTATTTGGCTTCATAAGTATGAATACAGAGTGCTGCGATTTTGTCCAGTGTCAGTGTGTGCGAAGTTAGCAATATCTGTTGTTCTGTGAAGTTGGAATAGCTAGCACCATTGTGGGAAGGCATTTCTGTTTGATATGCTATTGTTAAGTGGGTTTCTGGGTACCTATCTTGTAATTGAAATATATGTTTTGTACTCCTCTGATGGAACAGTTTATGGCATGTCTTGTGCTTTTAAACTAGTTATTAATAAAGTTATTTTCTTTTGCTCTTCAAAAAACAAGGGAAAAAAAAAAAAAAAAAAAACTTACCTCAAGTTGAACCATGCGAAGAGAGGAGAAAAAGAGGTGATGAGTTGCTCCACCCAAGCCTCCTAAAGCTCCCAAGAGAGTTGAAAGAAAGCTAGCTTAATTTCTTGATTTGAAAATGGTGATTAGAAGAAAAGATTTTGGAAACTCAAACGGGGGTTTGCTGCTGGTGTTTATCGCATATCAGAGAGAGAATGGATGAGGATGAGATATGGTTACGTTGGCTTGTGCCTTTGTGTGGTTATAAAAAAAAAAAAAAAATCTAATTTTAATTTATTTGATTAGTAAAATTCTAAATTTTATCTATAACCAACAAATAAAACATTATTTGGAAACTAAAATTTAAATAATAGTCCAAAAGTTTTCTATTTTTTTAATGAAAAGTAGTTATCTCATTTTATTATTAATCAAATGTTCAATATAAAAAATTACATGGTCAATAAAATACGGGTTAGGACTTTGAAACTCAGCAAATTGATAAAGAATGCAATAGAGGGAGATGCGAGTTAAAGAGAAGATAGAGACCAAGATTTATACTATGTAATTGATTATAAATATATGATAATCGATTAAATCAGAACTATGATCTCTATGATAGTTTCTCAAAGACTTGTGTAATCGATTACAGATAGTAACAATCAATTAAAACAAAGAGTTATACAACACTAAGAATGTTTCTTACCTTAGAAACTATCTTCCTACTTCTATATGATGATGCATGATGTACACACAAACAAACAAGGAATAAAAAGCAACAATCAATACAAATGACATTCAATTAGGAGTTGGGCATGTAAAATTCAAAACTCTTCATAGCTTGATCTTCATGTTGCTCCCCCTATCTTTAACACCTCCGCCTTTCTATCAAAGTCAAGGTAATTTTCCTTTCCTTTCTTCGTAAGTTCTAAGTGTTTTTGTGTAACAACCTAAAATTATTCTAGATATTATATTTTTATTAGGGTTAAATTTTTAAGAATCGTTAGATAATTTTTATTACTATTTTATTTTTACTGAACGGATCCTAGTATAAGTTCTAAAACATATAAATTATAGAAGTTATAGATGTTTGTAAACTGATATATATATATATATATATATAATACATAGCCATAGTCCTTGTACAAGAGTCATTCTCAACGAAATATAAAGATACTACAACACTTTCATAATTCATTTCTTAGAGATAATTCTTTATCTTTGTACCGCCATCAGTCCAAGGCATCAATGAAATTGACCATTGTTGCAATCTATAAAAAAATGAAACAAATGTAGTGAGAAATAAAATTTCTCATTAAGCAAAACTAAACCACCAAAACACATTAGTACGTTAGTAAATCATCATAAAATAATTATGCAAACTATATGAATGCATGGAATGAATTTTCCTAGAGTATACTTAGCGTCTACATATCGTACTATATGTAGCTACACCTCGTACTGGGTGTAGACGCTGCGATCGTCTTATGCAAACATGCATGATTTATGCCATATATTTGCACCTGGTCACTACATATCGTACTATATGTAGTATCATATTCTATTTCACAAAATCTCGTACTGGACTTGGAAACATGAATCAACCTATCATCACATCAACATCCATCCATAATAAAATCCATTAGCAAAATACATACCACCTGATGAAAAAATGTTGTTATCATAACATCATACGTACCACAAGTATGGTTAAACCACCATACTTTATTTAAATAAGATCATTACCACTTAGGCATGACCTTTGAATATCCTCAAGCTATAGAAAAACTGTGTTAGTAATCTAACTAATAATCCACAATATATCTTTCAAATAATTTCTAACACCTTTAAGCTTTCACAAGAAAATTTATAACCTAGCATGCATTTTAATCTCCTTTCACCTATCACCTTACTACTTCATCCTCAAAATTTAATCGCTAAAGTATTTTAAATCGTTTAACTACATACCATTCAACCTCTACTTCTAGAAATTAATTCAAAATAATTCCATAATAAAAATGTACACAAACAACCCAAATATCATCAAAATCACCTTCCAAGATCATCAAATGGGTTTCCATACATCACTAATATTTCAGCCTATATATCATCACCTATCCTATGGTTAAAATCAACATTTTCTCATCATAAAATAACCTTAAAATGACATGAATTTCAAGTCTAAATGATAGTCATAAATCTGCCTAATTAAGCATATAAATTAATCCAAACAAATGTTTAACTAGAGATTGAAGCCTAGCTACCTCAAATGGATTTGAATTTGAAATTGATTAAGTGGTTGCTTCTCTTGGAAATCCTCTAAGAAATGAAGCCTTGAAAGAAGAATTTGATTGATGGATGAGGTGGTAGAAGAGGTCACAGTTTGTGGAAAGCAAATAGAAAGCAAGAAAATGAATGTAAGGTACAAGGAAAATGGAAATTGGCTTTGGCTTTGGATGCTAGATCCTACGTAAAAAAAATTTCACAGCCCTAGCTATTTATAGTAATTTAATTATTTGAGTTTTAAGTGGTTCTAGTTAGATTAGAACTGAATTACGAGTTGGTTTGGTTACAACTTAACTAAATCATCATTACTTTGAAAGATATTTTGCTTAAACCTTATCTTGACTTTGATTTTTTTGGTCAAGATTCTTTCAATCATGGAATTTGGGGGCAACTGGCCTCCCTACGTGGACTTGGCTGAAATTATCTCATGCTCTTAAGTTAAGTAGCTGCCACATGGTTGTTAAAATGAAGGAACACTTCACACTTAACCAAGAGGGGAGGTGAATTGGTTAGCCTTGGTAAATTCAAACTTTCTTTCCAAGTAAAATATCAGAGTTTAATTTCCCTTTGGATCTTTATCAAAAACCAATGAAGAAAACTTTATTCAAACACCCTCCAAGATTTGTAATGCCTTAACAACCAAATTAACTTTCAGAAATCAAACTAAGAATTAATCAAACATGCAGTAAATGAAAGAG
>PYAF01003842.1:3549-17002 GCA_007407185.1 Glycine tomentella
GAAAACGAATTTGATTAAGTTAAGAACGTAGGATTGGATTTCATCGTTCATACCCTTAGTATTCAATTAATATTACCATGCATAAGTTATTTTCTTTTATTATTGATGCACACATAAAATCACCCCAAATCGATCCCTCGCATTTGAGAATCCTAAGAATATTTATCAAATATCGATCCCTCGCATATGAAATAAATATGCCAGCGTTACGATTATATTCACGTGCTTATTTGCAATCTAAACGTTATGCTCTATTTCTAGCAACGTAACGTAAAGAGTAAATTTATCCAATTCAAGTTTTAAGAGTACTTCCCAGTTAAACTTAAAAACCTTAATTCATGAAACTATTGATCAAGTAGATTCAAGCGTTAAGTACGGAATAAATTTACCAATAATAAATAGAAAAGACTTATGCATAAGTAAGTATCAAAAGAAATACTATAAGAGTAAGAAGATTACATCCAATCCTTTGAGAGAAGCTAGCCAAGCATGGGCGGAACCTCCTTAGAAAAATAGGTGAAAGGATTCATCACCGCTTTCCGTTTCGGCAGAGTTTCCACACTAATTTTTCCCTCTCTTACTAACCTAAACTCTCCACTAAACAAAGATAAAAGAGAAAGGCGGCTTAGAAACAAGCTTAAGCAAGGGAGAAGAGAGAATTTTGCTTTGCAAAAGGTGTAAAATGCCTTAGGGGGTGCATGGCTATTTATAGAGGTTGTTTTGTACGAGTTCACTCGCCCAGGCGACCAATTTGTGCATGTTTTACTTGCCTGGGCGAGTTAAGGCCCACTTGCAGTTGCAACTTGCCAAATTGGAGGCCCACTTGCAGGATCAGCTCGCCCAGGCGACCAATTTGGCCTAGCTTCACTCACCTGGGCGAGTTAAACGTGCATCCAGAATGATCTTTTGGGCTTTTGGGATGGATTGCTTGTTGCACCTCCCAGATTTGCTTCCTTTAGTCAGTTTTGCTTGCTTTAAAGTTACGGAAGCTCCGGAATTCACGAACGCTAGCAAAGTAAAAAAGAAAGTTTGGATGAATCTTCGAGAAACATAAATCTAAAGTTCTTTTCTTTCATTCTCAAAACATGTTTTAGCAAAATATTGATTCCGGATTCGTTAACCGTGGATCTTCTTAAAATTTTAAACGTATACTCCTATCTCATATATCTAACTTTTGACCGTTAGGATCTTTGAAATAATGCTTATAAATGTCTACGTGTCCAAAATGAGCTAAGAGGAAGTTTTCTTCAAAAAAATCTTCTTAATTCATTATTACTTTACTTTACAATTGGACCAATGGCTATTCTTTAAGCCTCTTAATCATCCATGTGGCTATTCTTGAATTTTCTTAAAGCTTTTCTCCATTGATTGTGTATTACACGGCCAAGGCTTTATTTTAGGGAACCAAATCAACAAATTTTTCTCTTATTACATGTAATAGCCAGATTCTATTTTCTTATTGATCCAATTTGCTTTTAATTATTTAATTTATGAAACTACCTTATTTAGGAAACCTATTCCTCTCATAATTAAGAGAAAATCCTATAGATTATGTTCATCCTTTTCTTATAATTTTCTGATACCTGAGGTAGTCTAGATTAAGCTCTTTTCAAACTATTTTCCAAAATTCTCAGAAATTCTAGTTTAGGGTTCTCTGCCACCAACCTTGCTAATAATTTGTTGTCTAAAAGTATTTTATCCCATATTCAGATTCCCACAAATTTCTAAAACCATCTAATCATTTTTTGACCTAAAGGGCATTTGGGTAATTTCATTACTCACCTTAGGGGTATAATCGTCATTTCCAAAAATGTTCAGGATATCTCTGTAAATATTACCCTAAGGTTATTCTGATGTGAATTAATAAGAGATAATGTAAAATAGATTAAAGAGCATCAATCCAATTCACCAAACCAAGCAATGGTAATTACCATAGTTCTCAGATAATGATTCTATAATGAAATTTCATTCAATTTCATTAGAAGCAGTTTAATCGAATTAACTCCTAAATTAATTGAAATCACAACCTAATTGAAATATCATTGAACTAATTTGTGATTAAAATTCAAAATTAGGAAATGAATCCATAACCTAATATGTTTTCAGTCTTAAACACATTCATAATCATAAAAACAGAATAGATGATTGAAGAAGAAAGTGAACATTCACACAAAATTTGAAATACTAAACCAGAACTCAAATTCCATTTTCCTTGGACTGGATCCTTGGATTGATTGATTGTTTATCCTTCCATAATCATCATCAATAGAAGACCCACAAAATTAGTGCGAGAGCAATGAAGAATAGAAATGAAAATGAAGAATAGACAAGAACAATGAAGAACAATTGAGAGAAAAAGTTTTAATTCTAGAAATTTCTAAAGTGTAATGTAAATTTTGTTTTTGCTAAAATGTAATGTGTTTTTTTCACTAACTAATTGCATTAGCATATAGTGACTATGCCAGAAGGAAAGAATTGACCATGAGCAGGCCCATCTGAACTAATTAATTATGCTAATTACACCAATAAAAATCCAACTCGCAACTCAAAATTCAAGTGCAGTGGTTCTGACTTCCAAGCCTAAAATGACCCTCCAAATGACAGAATTGACCTCTCCTTATCTCTGACAAACTTGTATATCTTTTCCTTATCTTTCCAAGGACTACTCATATGCTCCATTCGGAGTTCTGTAGAGCTCTGTAGGTTATGAACAAGGAAGATAGGTCAAGTGAGCATAAAATCCGAAAATAAGCAACAATTAGCAATTAAGTCCACTTGCTTGCCTAAGATAAAAACTGAGAAGGAGAAAATAAAATTCCAAGAAAAGTCAAATAAGCCAAGGAGAATAGAAAATATTTAACTAAGAACGCTCAATCAGTCATCCAGCTTGATTCCTCCTTAGCACCTGCCATGACCTCTTTGGTGTTTATGGTGGGAGCTTGGAGTGTCTCTTGGATGATAGTCTTGAGATGCCTGGCATGTCAGATGCTTGTCAAGCAAATAAGTCTTCATTTTTTTGTAGGACATCAGCTAGACATCTGTGCTCATAGTTGGTAAGGTCCTAGTTAAGTTGTGTGCATTGTGCGGGTTTGGGTCCGAGTTGCAGCTTGACGAGTTCTTCTATGGGCTTTGGTCCTTTGTCAATGGTGTCGTTGTGCAGATCCACATCAAATGTCCCCAACAATCTTCAGTGTTATGACCACTATTGTAATGACATATGTAGTACTTGGTCTAGTCTGTCCCCGCCTTACGAGGAAATGGTTGTGGTAGTTTGACAAGTATCTCCGTGTTGAAGGATTTTTACTAGATGGTTATGCGATTGATTGTCAAGGGTGTGCAGCACTCATACCTGGATACCCTTGGGAGAGGCTAGCACTTGTTTGACTTATGCTTTCTATCCGACCTGTGTGGGTCGATCTTGGTTGCTCCTTTTTGTTTGTCGCACTTTTGTCCGGCTTTTAAGATCTCATTCCTAAACTTCGACATCTCTTCCATCTCAATGTAGCACTTAGCTCATTTGCGTAACTCGTTCATGCTAAAAAGGGGTTTCTTGCATAGGCTGTCTACATACTTACTGGTCTCAGGGCCAACAACATGGAGTACAATGCTACTTCAAGGTTGAGGCTTCAGATTTGGACGATAATTCTTCCAAATCTGTCCATGAATCTCCGAAGAGACTCATGGTCTGCTTGTCGCAGACTGACCAATGCAACCGAGATCATACGATGAGACCAACCGGTCGCATACTGGCACTAAAGCGTTCGATAAGGGTGTCGAAGCTGTCAAAGTTGCTCCCTTGAGAGATGTAGGGAACACACGATACAAGATTGCATCGTCATTGGTGTAGAGATTTGCCTGGGTGAGAAAGACATCTAAATGCTCATCCGGATCAGTAGTGTCATCATACCTCTCTTGGTTGAGTGATTTCCAACCCAGAGGTAGGTCGACTTCCATGATACTGTATATATGCGATCATCCTTCAGCGTTCGGAGTTCCTTCTCATGACGTTGTTCCATCTTTACGATGCGGGTTTGGAGTTGCAGTAGGGTGTTTGCATTGGGCATGACTGTCTAGGGAGGATTGGAATTTTCAAGGGGTAAAGTGCAACAACCTAATATATTTCTAAATAATTTTTATTACTGCTTATTTTGAAAGAAAGTATATTAGTAAAAACAATTTTTTGAATACGTATAAGTTTTGTAAGTGGAAACCTCATTCATTAAACTGAACTGATTACTTGTTACATCACTTCTTGTTTTACAAGTACGGGATTCATCGTACATAAATCTGGATAACAGGGTGCATAGTAATAACATAGCAATTCCTTTCCTCATCTTGGTACCATCCTCGATCTAGAAAATCAAGGAAGATGATTATTGTGGCCATCTATAAAACAAATGAAACAAATCTAGTGAGAAATAAAATTTCTCAGTAGGAAAAACTAAACCGTCAAATACGTTAGTACGTTAGTAACCATCAAAAAATTCCACTAAAATCCATAAAATAAATAACCATTTCAACAACATGTATGCATGAATGAAATTCCAGGGTGCACATCGCCTCTACATATCGTACTGTATGTAGCTACATCTCGTATTAGATGTAGAAATGTTGTACGACTCTATCTGCCTGAAAATGGGGAGCATATTGTACTGTTGGGAATAACCTGAATACATGAGTATAGATGGACATGCCGAAAGGACTAACAATCCCTTAGGAGGGATTAGTAGTTCGAAATACTGGTAAGACTTGGATGACTTCTAGTTGACTCGGGAATCTATGCATAGTAAGAGATCATGAGGAGTCATGATCTATCTTAGAGTCAATAGAATAAGATTCCTAGTTCCTGTGAAAAGCTATATTTAGTCAATAAAGAGATATGATACTTTATCCTTGTTCTCAACCAAATGTGAATGACGATGTGAGGGATGATGGAGACACGGTATCCAAATTAGAAAGGTAGATCACTTGATTAACTCAATTATTTCTGGGGCCGCAGAGCGTTGCTAGTGTCTTATGTGGTCATTAAATGAATTGGGTTCGTTAAAAGAGTTTAATTGGTCTAAGTTTATTTATGTCAGTTACTATTTGGGCCTAATGGGGTCATACACATGTTATTCTTTGTTCCAGGTTATAGCGAGTTTGGGCCAATAATTAGTTATTGGGCTTTATCAAGACTGAGTTAAATTGGGTTAAGAGTTGGACTTCAAGCCCACTTGAATCATGCATCCTATTTGGGGCATTAGTTGCGAAATTGATTTCTCCACTAATGGGCCCAAATGTGTTGACAGGTGTAACGACCTAAAATTATTCGAGATATTATATTTTTATTAGGGTCAAATTTTTACGAATCGTTAGATAATTTTATTACTATTTTATTTTTAGTGAACGGATCCTAGTATAAATTCTAAAATGTATAAATTATAGAAGTTGTTAAACTGATATATTACAAAAGTCATTATTAAACAAGTAGAGGATTTTCCATACACCAGCCTAGTTCATATCTTCATTCCTACACCACCACCAATCCAGGGCTTCAAGGAAATTGACCACTGTTGCCATTTTAAAAAATGAAACAAATCTAGTGAGAAATAAAATTTCTCAGTAAGCAAAACTAATCCACCAAACACGTTAGTACGTTAGTAACTTATCAATCTAAATGAATCAATACAATAAATAATTAGGCAACTACATGTATACATGAAATGAATTTTCCCAGGGTGCACATGGCCTCTACATATCATACTGTATGTAGCTACACCTCGTATTGGATGTATACGCTGCGATCGTTTTACGCAAACATGCATGATTTATTCCATGTATCTGCACCTGGTCACTACATATCATACTGTATGTAGTATCAAATTTTGTTTCACAAATCTCGTACTGGACTTGGAAACATAAATCAATATATCATCAATCAAAATCCATCCATAATAAAATCCATAAGCAAATTACATACCACTTTATGGAAAAATATTGTTATCATAACCTCATACGTACCACAAATATGGTTAAACCACCATACCTTATTTAAGTAAGACCATTACCAACTTAGGCATAACCATTGAGTATCCTTAAGCTACAACAAAATCATGTTAGTAATCTAACTATACCACAATATATTTTTCAAATAATTTCTAATTCCTTTAAACCTTCACAAGAAAATTATATCCTAGCATGCATCTTAATTTCCTTTCACATACCACCTTACTACTTCATCCTCAAAATTTAATCACTCAAACATTTGAACCATTTAACTACATACCATTCAACCTCTACTTCTAGAATTTAATTCAAAACATTCCCATAATAAAAATATGAACAAACAGCCCAAATGTCATCAAAATCACTTCCAAAGATCATCAAATGTAACTCCAAACATCACTAATATTTCAGCCTATAAATCATCACCTATCATATGGTTTAAATCAACATTTTCACATTATAAAATACCTTCTAATAACATGAAATTCCAGCCTAAATAATAACCATAAATCTGTACATTTAAACATGTAAGTTAGTCCAAATAATTTCTTAATTAGAGATTGAAGCCTAGCCTACCTCAAGTGAGTTTGATTTTTTGAAAAGGAATGGAGTAAGGGTTGTCTTCCTTGGGAAAATCCTCTAAGAAATGAAGCCCTGAAAGAATAAATTGGATGATGGATGAGGTGGTAGAAGAGGTCACAGTTAGGACAAGCAAATAGAAAGCAAGAAAATGAAAGCAAGATACAAGGAAAATTGAAATTGGCCTTGGCTTTGGATGCTAGCTCCTATGTGCAATTTTTTCCACAGCCCTAGCTATTTATACTCATTTATTCAGTTGTGTTTTAAGTGATTTAGTTAGGTTATAACTGAATTAGGATTTATTTTAGTTATAATTTAACTAGGTAATCATTACCTTAGAAGATATTATGCCTAAACCTTATCTTGACTTGATTTTTCTTGGTCAAGATTCCATTTGATCATTGACTTGCGGGCAGCTGGCCTTCTACGTGGAAATGGCTGGGAAAAGGAATGAATTTTCTTGGCTTAGATTGTTCCACATGCACACAAAAGCTTAATTAATTCTTTTCACTTCAGCCTGAATTTGTTTTACAGCAACCTAAACTTTCAAGTTTGCCTTTGGCTTATTGTTTTAGTGCATTCTTTGTCTTATTGAGGGACTCTTATTTACGTGGATTGGTCTTGGACTGATAAAACCTCTAATTTTTCATCCTTTTGGGGTTGAATATTTTACTTCTTGGGCCAAAATCCAAGAGTTACAAGTTGTGTCCAATTCAAAAGGTCGAAAGGGCTAGAAACACTTAACTAGATGGGGTTCACTTATTGTTTATTCTGTACCAATCTGCTAGTCCAAAAATTCTCATCTTCTAGTATGTTAAACTAGACTTCCTAATCTTTCTAACATGGTATCACATGCATTATTTGAAGTTATAAAACTCTGGCTATAACATTTTTAATCTATACTTCAAAACTGCCAGCAAGTTGAGAAATTCCACACTGACATCTCTTAATGTTTTAATTACTTCAAGCAATACACAAACTAGATTTATCTAAAATTTTATATGTTGTAGTAGACATCTAGATCTTTAATTCCATATATCATACACTAAATTTGGATAAGAATTGAGAGAAATAAATTTCTCAATTTGAGTGGCAGAAATGTAAGTTTTGGGCAACTTATGTTCAAATAAAATTTATCCTATTCTTGTTGTATCCAACTATCATCCTACTTCCATAACTAAATCATAAATATAACTTATAATATAATTTTGAGGATGTTACAACAGGCCTGATGGGCCTTGGGCCATGAATCCTAGTAAGTCAAGGAGTTGACTTGACCAGAATAAGTTTTGGGCAAATTCAAAATTCAAATTTTGAAATTTGAATTTTAAATTTTGAAATTTGAATTCAAATTCAAATTCAAATTACGAACTGGGATAAGATTGAATTTATATTTGAATTTAAATTTCAAATTTGAAATTTGAATTTGAATTTTAAATTCTATGAGGTTAGGTTGTTGAGGATAATTTAAATTATCTAAATGAATTATCCAATAATGATTGGATGATGATTCTCTCAACAACATTAGTTGTTGAGGATAATTCATATTATCTAAACGAATTATGTAACAAAGATTGGATGAAGATTCTATCAACAACATTGTCATTTGAATTCTGAATTCAAATGAGTTATTATTGCAACAAACTTTGGAGGGAGGAGAGGTAGAGAAGGTGGTGGTTTTTGGAGAGAATCTTGCTAGATTCTTTTTCAAATTTTCCTAACAACTTGGGCTGATTTTGAGTGAGAGGATAATGCAATGCAACAACCTCATCTCACCTTAAATAGGCGTCTATGTGGGGAGAAAAGAGAGAAATTTTTTTGCCCCTTCCTCTCTTGGTTCTGAACCAAGTTCTAGCTTTTCCTCTACCTCATCTTGTCTCCTTTTTGTTGCACCTTCACCTGACCTCAAGGCACCTTCATAGTCTTGAGAAAAGAAACCAAATACTTGAAAGCCTGATACCTTGCATGCACCTGGCAAGCCACCAAAGAAAAGGAGGAATCAAGGAGAAGAAGAAGTTCTTACTTGCAAGAAGGAGATAATCGTGTAGATGACTATTGGAGGGCTTCATCTTCTTTGAGCCTTCAAGTGATAAAGGTATTACTAGAACCCCAATGTGTTTTAATGAGTAATTCCTAAGCACACACAAATGAGGTGCAGAGGTCGTCTATGTTTCCGCATCAAAAATTTTTGTTTTTACCCTCATGTGAGCACACCGTGGTTGGACCAAGGTGCTGCATTTTTTTTTAACTTTCACGTGGTAGAGCCTGGCTTGTTGTCGCTAACGCGTAGGGTTTTTATTAGCAATTGAATTTGCAAAAACCATTTTGAAATCTTCATCCTTTTCTTGAACAAGATTCTCTAAATTTCTTTTTATTCGTTATGAAAGGATTATTTTCTTGTGATTATGTTCAAAGTGAGACACCACTTTGTGGAGACAAAAGTGGCGGCCAAGAGGAGTCTTGGGGCTATGGATTTTTTTAATCAAGTCTAGTTGGACTAGAAGTGCCAAAGCCATAGTGGTTAAGAACACCTATCATAGCCGCCGCCTAGATATATCTAAGGCAGCCCAATCACATTTTAAATTTTGAATCTTGTTCATGTTTTTGGGTTGATTATCAAATTTTGATATTTTGATGAAGATGCATTCGATGGTGGCTGATTGGGCATTTTTAGTTAAATACTTTTCTATTCTTTTTAGCTTATTTGACTTCTCTTGGACTTTTATTTTCTCATTCTAATTCAGTTTTTGTCTTAGGCAAGCAAGTGGACTTAATTGCTATTTGTTGCTTATTTTCGGATTTTATGCTCACTTGACATATCTTCCTTATGCAGGACCTACAGAGCTCTACAAAACTCCAAATGGAGCATATGAGTAGTCCTTGGAAATATAAGGAAAATATCTACAAGTTTGTCAGAGATAAGCCTAGGCCAATTCTATCAGTTGGAGGTTCATTTTAGGCTTGGAAGTTAGAAACACTGCACTTAAATTTTGGGCTGCAAGTTGGATTTTTATTGGTGTAATTAACATAATTAATAAGTTTAGATAGGCCTGCTCATGGTCCATTCTTTCCTTCTGACTTTGTCACTATATGCTAGTGCAATTAGTTAGTGAAAAACACATTACATTTTAGCACAAACAGATTTTACATTACACTTTAGAAATTTCAAGAATTAAAACCTTTTCTCTCAATTGTTCTTCATTGTTCTTGATTGTTCTTCATCTTGTTATTTATTTTCGTTTTCTGTTCTTCCATTTTCATGCACTAATTTAGTGGGTCTTCCATTGATGATGATCATGGAAGGCTAAACAATGAATCAATCCAAGGATCCAGTCCAAGCAAAAGGGAATTTGAGTTCTTGCCTTAGCATTTCAAATTTTGTGTTAATGTTCACTTTCTTCTTCAATCATCTATTCATTTTTCATGATTATGAATGTGTTTAGGATTGAAAACGGATTAGGTTATGGATTCATTTCCTAATTTCAAATTTTAATCACAGATTAGTTGAATGATATTTCAATTAGGTTGTGATTTCAATTAATTTAGGAGTTACTTCGATTGAACTGCTTCTAATGAAATTGAATGAATTTTCCTTATAGAATCATTATATGAGAACTATGATAATTACCATTGCTTGGTTTGGTGAATTTGATTGATGCTCTTTTTTCTGTTTTACATTATCTCTTATCAATTCGCATTAGTTTATACGTTTTTCTGCAATTCTGCAATTATAATTAAACACATGCAAACTGTTTGACAAAAACCCCCAACTGTTTATTAGTGAATTGAAGTTGGAACCATATTGATAGTGTCTCTGAGTCGACCTAGGTTAATCCTGTGCTACAAAATTAGTGTAGTTTAATTGTTTTGAAGCGATACAACATCGGTTATCAATGGCTTAGAATTTGAAAATTGTTTGTTTGTTTCCTAACCTTCCTTATAGGTACATGAACATATGGATGGTCATGGTGCTTTGCATGTATGTTTAAATTTCAATTTTAAATTTTAAATTTTTTGTTAAATGGGATTGTGTTTGTTCTGATTTAATTTTTGGTTAAATCGGATTGTATTTGTCCCGATTTAAATTTTACGTCTTTTGTTTTAATTATTTTGGATGTAAAATTCAAATCGATAAAGTTCAAGCTTGTTGGACCATGGAGAGAGCAAGAGGAGGCTCGGCCATGTTGATAGTCCCGAGCGAGTTCGATGATGTTTTTGATCTGAGGCTTGAAGATGCTTTGGATGGAAAAACGGAAGGCACCATGATCATCCACTTGTGTTTTAATTTCGAAAATGCATGATTTATATTTTGATTTTCAAATTTCGAATTTCAAAGTTTGAATTTCAAATTTTGAATTTGAAATTTAAAATTTTGAATTTTGAAAATGCGACTAGTATGCATGATTATTATTAGACGCGGTCACTCTACGACTAGTATGCATGATAAGACAAGCCGTTTAAAATGAACTATGTGATAATTATTTTGTATGTCTAATTATACATGCAAGATAAAATAAATAATTAAATATGAGACCGAAAATGAACCCTCAAATAAATGAACTATGTGATAATTATTTTGTATGTCTAATTATACATGCACTCAAATCCCCTCTACATGGTAGTGCTTTCTAGCTCAACTAAGGCCTATCATTTCATTGGGGGACGGTGTTATTCGAAGTGTACGACACTTAGGATGATGGTTTGTGCTAGAATAGGTGTATAGGCTAGGCTCAACTGGGTCTATGCATCTAGGGCAATGTGGCCAGGTTGTTATATAGTGGTGTTGTAACACCCCAAAATTTTGGGAATTACAGTCAATTACTAGAATAAAATGTTAATGAGAGGCAGTAGAAAAATTTAGGGAAAATGACGAAAATGCCCTTGGACATTTTGAAAATGACCAAAATGCCCCTAGGTAATTTAGCAAGATATTTTAAGAAGGCAATTTCATAAATACCCTGGGATGTTTTAGAAATTACAAGAGTACCTTGAGGATGAAAATTTCAGTGATACCCTGAACATTCGTTGGAAATGACGATTATACCCCTAGGTGAATGGTGAAATTACCAAAATACCCTTTAGGTCAAAAAATGACCAGATGGCTTTAGAAATTTGTGGGAACCTGAGTATAGGATAAAATACTTTTAGATAACAAATTATCAGCAAGGTTGAGGGCAGAGAAACCTAAAATAGAATTTCTACGAATTTTGGAAGATAGGTTGAAAAGAGCTTAACCTAGACTACCTCAGACATCAGAAAAATTATAAGAGAAGGATGGACATAATCTATGGAGTTTTCTCTTAATTATGGGAGTAATAAGTGTTCTAAATAAGTAGTTTAGTAATTTTAATAATTCAAAGCAAAATAGGCCAATAAGAATTCAAGTAAAGTTATTACATGTAATTAAAAGAAAAATTGGTTGATTTGAATTCCTAATACAAGCTTTGGCCGTGTGATCTAGGATCAAAGGATAAAACTTTAAGAAGCTTCAAGATTGGCCACATGGAAGGCTAAGAAGCTTGAAAATTCCTATTGGTCCAAGTAGAAAGCTAGACATAAATGCTTAAGAGATATTTGAAGCAAATTTTATTTTTCTCCCTTTGACAGAACACGTGTACATTTCTAAGCATTATTTCAAAGATCCCAACGGTAAGAAGTTAGATATATGAGATAGGAGTATACATTTAAAATTTCAAGAAGATCCAACGGTTAACGAACCCGGAATGAGTATTTTACAGAAACAGGGGTTTTGGGAAAATTAAGAATGAAGGAAAAACAAACTCCTCCCATCCACGAAAATTGGTGAAACTTACCCTTTAAGCCAAGCATTGCACATATACAATCAAGGAGAGCTTGAGAAGATTCATGAATTAGGACAATTGGACGGTTTAGAAGCAAGAAGAAATCCAATTGGACCATTTGGAAAGTTAGGCTTGAAATAATGCAACAAAAATCTCCAAGGATAAAGTACTCCACGTGAATGAATTGGAAGCAAGGAGAAATGCACCAAAACTATCCATTGCACAGATAAGGCTAGGAATGGTGTAGAAAAAATCTTGATTTAGGGCACTTGTAGGATAAGAAAGCAAGGGCCAATGGTAGAAGACCAACTAGAAAGCTAGGTAATCATATAAGCTTTGAAGATTTTTTAGAAAAGCTTAATTCATCTAGCCTATAAAAGGTGAAGGATAGCTGAAAATTGGGACAGCCAAGGGAGTCCAAAACCGTGCAAAAATTTCCACCAAAAACCTTCCATTTTATTTTCCTTCTAAATCACCTTTTACCTAAAGCAAAACCAAGGTCTAAAAGATTGAGAGTCCACATGAAGATCAATGATTCTAGGAGCAAAGCTATTCAACTTTTAAGGAGAAACATAAGGTATGGGAAGTTTATGATGAACTAAGTTTGAATATAAACCTTTGCTTGATTTCATTAAGCTTCGTAGATTAGGTGTTTGATGAAATGTCTCAAAGAACTTGAATGGTTATTTGACTAAGTAACTTGCTTTTAATATTAACAATTGATTATTGAATGAATAACTTGTACTAAATTAATAGAGAAAAAATAAGAAGTGACCGAAAATTAGAGGTAGTATAGTTATCTTTAAGAAAATAATCGTTTAAAGCTATAGTTGTTAAATAAAATATGTTGACATATGTTGATGTTGGCTGAAATTATGCCATGATCCCTTAAGTATCTATGTTTAATTTGATGTTAGAAATTGGTTGAATTATGTTTATTTAATATTAGAAGTAGCATTCCTTAAAGTATTCCATGATTTAAAGTTGTACACCATGTGTTGGATAATTTGTCACAATGAAGAAATATATTTCAAAGTTGTTGGTTTAAATCTTTATGGTTGGATTTGAATTATATTTGCATGATT
>PYAF01003842.1:17102-27446 GCA_007407185.1 Glycine tomentella
GTTAGAAATTGGTTGAATTATGTTTATTTAATATTAGAAGTAGCATTCCTTAAAGTATTCCATGATTTAAAGTTGTACACCATGTGTTGGATAATTTGTCACAATGAAGAAATATATTTCAAAGTTGTTGGTTTAAATCTTTATGGTTGGATTTGAATTATATTTGCATGATTAAATGATTTAAGCAGAGGTTGTGTATGATTCAATGTGTTGTGAAGTTGAAATACATAAAGCTTATGTGATGATAACTGATTTTATATACGTTGATAAAATCAATATGTTGCTTGGTGATTTTATGATTTTGATGTTGACAAATGGATTAAGAGGTGTAGTATGTTAATGGTGAAGTATTAGAAGCCTTGTGTTGTTAAAGGTGTTGTGATTATTTATGGATTCCAAGAATTGTGTTGAACGATGGCTATATGCTTAGATGTTGAATAGAGCTTTATGTGATGGTGAAAATAAGCTTTATGTGTTAATTAAAAAGCATATGCCATGAGTTGTAAAGATGTTTAAAGACTTGATAAAATGAATCCTCATGCATTTCATACGCATATGCCTGGCGGGGGTTAATCCGTGAAGTTGTTTGTCAGATAGCTAAACCGAGTCCATGTGTTCAGAGGTGTTGAACTGGGGGGTAGTGTGTTTCAGGGAGGACCACACCACTATGATGATCACATAGGTGGAGGTGACATTCCTACGCGCCCCTACCCTACCCCGACTGAATGGATAGGTGTACCACTGGGATGGGGCTATCTTGACTGTGGCCACTGATAATGAGAAATTGGTGATAACCTGAGATCTCAGTCATGCATCATATAAAAAAGATGAGCATGCATTATATGCATTATCTGATGAGTACATTGTGTGTTAAATAGATAATATGACTTAATTCGTGTGCTGTGTAGATGATGTAAATTAATCTGTGAGTGAGTCATCCGTGTTTGTTATTTTATAAATATTATAATAACCATCTGCGTATATATTCTTTATGAATGTTTTATTCAAACTATGTTTGTCATAAACTTACCCTATGTTTGTGTCTGTGGTTGACACCTGTGATGACCCCAATGTATTTGGGCGAGCAGGAAAACAGTGGAGCATAACCTGAGAAGGATTTTGAAGAAAAGATGATGAAGATGTGTTGATGATTTGTACTAGGCTTAAATTATTTGTATTTTACATTGGCATGTATTTGAGACTGTATGATGAACTATACTTTGGACTGTATTGTTGGACGGTACTATATTATAATTAAACCGCGGAGAGAGAGAATTCGTTTATGATATGAACGACTATTAAAATTTGCAAGCAAAACAAAAAGAATTTTCGTAAAATTTATAACTAATACAATTCTAATGCAAAGTGGACACGAATTTTCATCTAAAATCAATCAAGCACGAGAGAGCAAAAGGAGGCGTTACAGGTGTGACACTAACTGACAAAGAGTTATCAACCTGATGATCTAAGAAAAGATATAGAGATGTTGTTGATAAGATCAACCCACTAGATAAGTTAGTTTTGCAGGCTCAATCGGAGATTAATGAACCTAGCCATTCTCTTAGCCCACTATGGATATCCTTATGAAGGATAACCCTAAATCAATCACTGAGGGTCATTGATTTTAGAGAAAATAGTGGGAGGGCCATATACATTTAAAAGTCTCTGTATTTGGTTATTAAATATCGTGAAATAATTATGTAAGTTTATTTTATTTTTGACAATTGAGTTATGGCTGGAAATTTTAATATACGCTCAATTTTGGATGCTAACAAGTTAACTAGTCCAAACTTCATGGATTGGTATTAGATGTAAAAATAGTTTTACATTCTGAAAAGATAGCATATGTTCTAGATTCTCCTATTCTTGTTGCCCTTGCTCAAGGACAAGATGGGTATGCCAAGTATGACTGGGGAGTCCATAGACAGCACCTAACGGACAATGAGCAGGCAGTATGCATATTGCTTGCGTCTATGTCTGCGGAGCTTCAACGTCAGCATGAGCATATGGATGCTCCTTCCATTATCTTTCATTTGCAAGAGCTTTATGATAAGCAAAGGAGGGCTGAGTGTTTTGAAACCTCCAAGGAACTGTTTGGCTGCAAGATGGTTCAGGGCAAGGGCAGGGTAAGGCTGTAGAGACATACAAGCTCAAGCCCAAGGGCAAGCCCAAAAAGAAAAAAGGCAATGGCATGGGTAAAGGAAATGAGAAGTCTAAGGACGAAGCTAATGATGTATGCTTCCATTGTCAGAAGGAAGGACATTGGAAGAGGAACTGCCCATTGTACCTTGTGAACCTTAAGGAAAGGAAGCACGGTGATGCTTCTAGCAATTGTATGTTCACTATAGAAATAAATTTTTCAAATGTTGATTTAGCTTCATGGTTATAAGATACTAGTTGCGGTTCTCATATCTGCAAAATGCTGCAGGTACTAAAGAGTCCTAGGAAGCTAGGGATGAATGAGGTCAATCTCCACGTTAGGAATGAAGCAAAAGTTGCTGCACTAGCTGTTGGGGATGTGGATCTTATGTTGCCTGCGTGCCTTTCTTTATATATGAATAATTGTTTCTACATTCCGTCTATTTTCTGAAACATTAAATCTATTTCTAGTTTGGAACAATCTGGTTTTCACTTTATAATAATGGATGGCAAGTTTTCCATCATTATGAATGATCTTCTTTATGCTTGCGCATCTAGGGTGAATGGATTGTATGTTTTAGATTTAGATTCGAATAATGTTATTCTTAGCATTCAAGCAAAGAAGCCAAGATTAGGTAATCAATCCTATCTTTGGCATTGTAGGTTGGGACACATTAATGAGACAAGACTATCTAGATTCCATCATGATGGTTATCTAGATTCCATGGATTTTGAATCCTTTGGACCTTGTGAGTCTTGTTTGGCTGGCAAAATGACGAAGTCCAAGGTTGAGAAACTTGCGAGTCATAGAGCCAATGAGTTATTAGAACTCATTCATTCTGATGTTCGTGGGCCCATGTCTCCTCAGGCTAGAGGAGGATACTCCTATTTCATTACCTTTATTGATGATAAGTCAAGATTCGGATATGTGTATCTTATGTGACACGAATCCGAGGCCTTTGAAAAGTTCAAAGAGTTTAGGAATGAAGTGGAGAAACAACTTGGCAAGATGATTAAAACACTTCGATTTGATCGAGGTGGCAAATATCTGAGTCAGGAGTTTCAAGATTATCTAAGAGAGAATGTTTTTTTTTACTACTTTTAATATATATAATAGAGATCCCTTAGCACATACCGTCGAATAGTCAAACTGAGAAGCAACCACCACCGAAACCACCCAATGGTGGTGACTATAGAAGATTGTTCAAGGAAAAGCTTATAGGGTGTAGTACAGAGAAACACAAAGCCCAAGATCTCTTGAAGGAGGGGGCCATGAAAGTAGAACTGGATGGAGGGAATTGCCTGCTTCCAAAGTTTACCATAATTGATTTCGTCGTTGAAGAATTGTGCCATCCTTGGAAGGATTGTTTGATAACCAAGCTCTTGGGGAAAACATTGGATTTTTTCATGATGAGGGAACAACTCAAGCATACATGGAAACCAGAAAGAGGTTTTGATCTGGTTGATATTACTAATGGTTAGTTAGGGGATTATCAAGCGCTATGCAAGCAACAATACACGACAATGCAACTTCTTCCATGGAGGTGGATATGGTCAATTAATTTCTAGTTACTCTATTTATTTAGTTTTTGTACTTGTCAAAATTTGAAAGTACTGCACGTTAGGTAGACGTGGCCAAGGTGGGTTCTAAATCTTGCATGTCGAACAGTGAGTAGGTATTGTTAAGAGGGGGGACCTGTAAAACAAAGGAGAGGACTCTAACACTCAAGTAAGTACATCAATCATATGAGAATAATGTATAAGAATAAGTTTGTGTATCGAAGTGTGTATGAGTTACAGTGTGAATAGTGAGCACGAGGATGAATGAGTGCAGAGAGTAGATGTCTCTCGGTGTGAATTGGTGGTTCTTAGTGTGAGAATCTCAATCTGTGTGAGTAAGTATGGAAGGGTTAGACGGAACCTAGTATTTATAGGGTAAAGGGGAGCCTCGGGTCCTTGTATGTCAAGGTTGTTACAGTAGTGTAACAACCCTTGCAGATAATTATTAATCTGTAGATAATGGCTAATAGATAATTGTAGGTTATAAATGATTAGGCTTACAGATAATGTGTACCTTATAGATAATTTGTGGCTTGTAGACAATTCAAAGGCTTACAGATAATTAAGTACCTGTCACTTGATAAGAAGGTTGCAGCATTATCAATAATATTCAAATATAGGGGTGCTAGAGATAACCTGTTTGGCTTAGCAGCCTGATATCTGAGGGGGAGAGTCTGTGCTACTGTAGCAGGCTGATAAGCGCCCTATTTTAGTAAAATAAGGGTTATAATGTTGACACTTATCTTTTTCACTTCAGTAAATTTGTTTGTAAACTTGCCCTAAACCTAGTTGATTTGTATTTAGTACTTGTATGAATGTTGTTTTTCACATTTTGGAAGATTAGTCCAATCATATTTTGTATTTTGATAGGTTCTAATGGTATCTGAAGCATCCAAGCAAGCAAAGCAAGTGAAAGGGGCATAAAAATCAAATTTGGGAGGTGTCGAAAGCAAAATGGCCCAGAACTCTTCCAGACCCATGACCTTTCTTCACCATTAAGTCTTTAACTCACTCAGACGAGCATCCTCAGGCTAAATCACTCGCGCAGTCAAGCTTCAAGTTCCAAGGAGATATGATTAGCTTACCCAGGCGAGTAAACACAGGCAAAACCACTCGCCTGGGCGAGTGGACATAAGCAGCTGGCCAAATTCTATAAATAGCCACAAAAATTGAAGGAGAAAGGCATGCCTTGGATTCCTTGGATGCTTTGGAAGCCTTGTCTGGTTATTTAGCTTAGGAAACTTAAATATTAGTATTAGGGAGGTTAGGAGAGTAAGAGAAGTGAGGATTAGTGTAGGGACTCTGCTAGAATGAAGTGGTGATGGTTCCCTTCATCAATTCTTCCATTGAGGAGGTGCTCTTCACAATGATTGGCTAGCTTCTCTTAAGGATTGGATGTAATCTTCTTGCCCCTGTGTATCTCTTTTAATATTTATTTATGCATGAAGCTTTTCTTTTCCTTATTGGTAATTTCATTATGTTCTTAATGCTTGATTCTACTTGATCACTAGTTTCATGAAATTAGATTCTAAGCTTGGCTCGAAAGTGCCCTTAGAATTTGAACTAAATGATTTTACTTATTACGTTACGTTACTAGGAATATGGCATAACGTTTTGATTGCAAATAGCATGCAATTATGATTATAATGCTGGGGTATTTACTTCATATGTGAGGGATCGATATTTGATAGATATCCTTAGAATTTTTGAATGCGAGGATCGATTCGGGGTAAAATAATGTGTGCATCAATAAGGATAGAAAATGATTTATACATGGTAAAGTTAATTGAATACTAAGGGTATGAATGATGAAACCCAATCCCGCTTTCTCATAAAATATTTCATTTTACTAGTTTCCTAATTTTCCGTTACTTTCGTAATCACATGAAATTTCGCTCATCCTTATTGTACATAACTATTGAGCTGTTAAGTTTTACTTGGATAAACTGAGTAGCTTAAGTCCCTGTGGAGACGAACTTTTATAAATTTTGTAACTTACAACAAAAATTGGTACGCTTGCCAAGAGTTTTAACAAGTTTCTGGCGCCGTTGCCGGGAACTTGAGTCGCTCACTCAGTTTTTTCAAATTTAATTTTTTAGTCGAATATGACTTTTTATTTACTTTCATTTTTTATTTTATTTTGTATAAATTCTCTTATGTTTTATTTTATTTTCTTTTTCCTAACCTCGGTACTTACGAGTTACTGTAAGTTTCTTCTTTTTCTTTTTTAAGGTAAATTTATTGCAGAAAAATTGTTATTTAATTCAGAAATTACCAAGATCACAAAAGAAGACCATAAAGGAAAAGAAACAAACAACCAACGAGACACCGAGTGAATCTTTTCATATTTTAATTCTCCTTCCCCAGAAAATAGACCACCAAGGAGTACTCTTGGTGACTATGCTTATCAACAAGGACCAAAGCATTACAATAGCATAGTCATTCCTCTTTTCAGTAAATTGGTTGTGGAATTGAAGCCTACATTACTCAGTCTGATTGGATCACATCCTTTTTCCAGACTAGATCATGAAGATCCGTACACTCATTTGTCTACCTTTATGGAGCTGTGTAGTACCATGGAAGCCTCTGATGCAGATGCTGAAGCTGTTCTCCTTGACTGGTAAGGCAAAGACATGGCTTCAATCCCAACCAAACAAAAGTCTCAACACTTGGGAAGAAGTGCAGGAAAAATTTATTGCCAGATTCTTTCCCCCATCCAGATTCATAAACGCAAAATCAGCAATTGCTACTTTTTCCCAAGGGTTTGATGAACCTCTCTGTGAAACATGGGAGAGATTCAAATTTTTATTGCGGAGGTGCCCAAACCATAACTTTGATGATATTGCGCAACTAAATATTTTCTACAGTGGTTTGAGACCTCAGACAAAGATGATTCTTAATGTCTCAGTTGGAGGTACTATAATGCCAAAGAGCCCGGAGGAAGCCATTGTAATCATTGACTCCATAGCAGCCAATGATTACCAGTCTCACCATGATAGATCTCCGATTCAAAAGAAAGGTATACTGGAGCTGGATACTTAGAATGCAATTCTAGCTCAAAATAAGCTCTTGACTCAACAAATAGAGGCCTTGACCAAATAGATAGGCCAACTTCCTCAATAATTTCAACAAGCACATGGTGATTGCCAACAAGAAGAGGAGGCTTATTATATGAAAAATCAGACCAGATCTCAACAGAACTTTCAAGGAAATTACCAAGGCTACAAAGATGGTCCAAGTTCTTATGGCTGGAGGCAGCAAAATGATAATGCATATTATGATCCAACTAACTCTTCTTTTGCAGGTCCTTCTAACAACTCTTATATAGGTTCTTCAAATATGAGTCCACCACAACAACAACAAGTTCAGCTTGATAGAATATCAAAAATGAAAGAAACTCTAACTCAGTTTATGTAGATGTCCATTACAAGTCAGAAGAACACTGAGACTTCCATCAAAAATCTTGAAGTTCAGGTTCGACAGCTTGCAAAACAACTATCTGAGCATAGCAGTGGGTCTTTTTCAGCAAACACACAGGAACCAAGGGAGTGTTTTAGAGTGGATGTCTTGGATGAAGTAATTTCTGATTCCAAGAGATTGGTTCAAGGAAAAGATTGTTCAGAGAAAATATTAGCTGAAGCATTAGAGGAGATGAGTGAATCTAAGTAAAATGATAGTTTAGATTATCTCCCACAGCCAAATGCTTTCAAGAAAATTCCTTACTAGCAGTTTATCTTTGAGGAATTGTTAGAGGAAGAAAAGAATCAAGAATCACAAATAAAGGTAAAAGCAGTACATCTACATTCTAAAATGTTTTTCTTACAGGGAATTCACAGAAACCAGTTATCAACCATTCGAGTCTCTTTGAAAAAGAAAAGAAACTGGTGAAAATGTTGTAGGAAAATACAAAAGCCAATGGCTCATCACTATTATCCAAATGTTGGGAGCCAAAGCCATAAGAAAGGCGTCCAGCTAATAAGACGTTAAAGAAGCGCTCATGGGAGGTAACCCAATGTTTTTAATTTTTGTCTTTTAATTTATGTCTTATGCTTATAAATTATATGTCTGAAATTTAATTTTTGAATTTTTTGTCTCATCTTTTTGAAAGAATATCATCTGCTTTGTTAGAACTTGGATACAGGTCCATTTTGTTAAGAAGAGGCAAAGCAAGTGAGGATGAAGAACGTGGCAGATCCTGTTTGAATGGAGGAAACTAAGATCCTCAGCCATGATCTTCAAAAATTTGTGAAATTGTTTTTATATTCCTGTACCGCTTTGTGGTTTACGTTTAGTACTTTGTTATTTACAATGTTTGAGTTTGCTTGAATACTTGTTTGCGTTTATGATTCTTTTTGGTATTGCACACTTTGATTGCACACAAAGGTTTGTCTCTTTTTGGAAAGTACACATTTTTTATCTTTTGGGACTTAACTGACTTACATGTTTTGAAAAGAATCATCAGATATTGTTTTTGAAAACTTGCTTTTTGTATTGTATCAGAACATAATGAAATGATTTTTGGAAACTTTAAGAATGAAAAAACAAGGAATGGTTTTCCAAATATTAAAAGAAGGCAGATGTTTTTACATGGAATTGATAAAGAACAAATTTCGAAACATTGATTTGATTTCAACATGAAAACAAACCTTAAAGCCTAAGTGAGTGTGTGCATCCACAGAAATCATATTGAGTGTCCTCACTGATATGTTTTGTAGTTGATTTTGCATAAATTTCTAATTGTCATAACATATGATTCATGGATATGATTTAGGCCTTCTTTCTTTTTGAACATTTTTTAAGCCACTGACCAAAAAGCTATCCCAATATATAATGATTTATCATTAGCGAGCCCTTTGAGCCAAACACTTGATATTTTGTTGAAACCCTAACCTAGAATAAGAATTCCCTACCTTACCTTAGGTTAAGAGAGCAAAGGGGGATTTTATTTTGTTGGAAACTTTTACCAGTCGAGTAGCTAATGTGATGAGTAAGACTGTGTTAAAGGTGGCTATTCATGTGATTCAAAAGCTAAGAAAAGAAAAGAAGGAAATAAACAAAAATAAAAAGAAGAAAAGAAAAAAGGAAACAAATTCCTTGTGTTCTAAATTTATAAAATTTGGATGATTAGAAGGATTGATGAATATCTTGGTAGAAAAAGAAAGAAATAGGAAGTAATGATAGCATGATTTTATCTTTGTTTGCTCTCGTATTCTCAAGGTATTTTCGAATATCCAGAAAAACCAAGATTTTCTTTCTAGCCAGGCCTAACCCTAAAAAGCCCTAATGATCCATGATAATTATGTACTTTGATTTGATGGGAAATGAACTGCAAAATAAATCTATAACATATCAATGATGAAATTGAGAACAAACATTTACCTGTGGGAGAATTAAACACCGTTGAGAGGTTTTCCTCTATTTGAAACAATTAGGTGTTTCCGCTGATGTTCTTTAGAAACAATATATGAATTGATCTTAACCTCATTTGGTTTGATGAATCTTATCTTTTGTACTTTCATTTCTCATTGCTGATTTTCAAAAATGTTGTTCTGATCATTCTTGAAAGTTAATTCTTTACAAAGCATGTTCATATTAAAAGTATCTTCTATAATCCTAGTTTATTTACTTTGCTTGAGGACAAGCAAGATTCTAGGTTAGGGGAGTGATAAGTGCCCTATTTTAGTAAAATTAGGGTTACAATGCTGGCACTTATCTTTTTGACTTCAGTAAATTTTTTTGTAAACTTGCCCTAAACCTAGTTGATTTGTATCTATTACTTGTATGAATATTTATTTTTCACATTTTGGAAGATTAGTCCAATCATATTTTGTATTTTGATAGGTTCCGATGGTATCTGAAGCATCCAGGCAAGCAAAGCAAGCGAAAGGGGCATAAAAATAAAATTTAGGAGGTGTCAAAAGGAAAATGGCCCAGAACTCATCCAGACCCATGACCTTTCTTCACCATTAAGTCTTTAACTCACCCAGACGAGTATCCTCAGGCTAAATCACTCACCCAGGCGAGCTTCGAGTTCCAAGGAGATATGATTAGCTCGCCCAGCCACAAAAATTAAAGGAGAAAGGCATGCCTTGGATGCCTTGGATGCTTTAGAAGCCTTGGCTGGTAATTTAGCTTAGGAAACTTAAATATTAGTATTAGGAAGGTTAGGAGAGTAAGAGAAGTGAGGATTAGTGTGGAGACTCTGCAGGAAAGAAGTGGTGATGGTTCCCTTCATCAATTCTTCCATTCAGGAGGTGCTCTCGACAATGACTGGCTAGCTTCTCTTAAGGATTGGATGTAATCTTTTTACCCCTATGTATCTTTTTTAATATTTATTTATGCATAAGCTTTTCTATTCCTTATTGATAATTTCATTATGTTATTAATGCTTGATTCTACTTGATGACTAGTTTCATGAAATTAGATTTTAAGCTTGACTGGAAAGTGTGATGAGTCATTATTTACCTATATTTCCTCATCCTTTTGTGCTCATTTTAATCCCTAATTTGGATTTAATCATTCATATTCCGCACAGTTTCTTAATTGGGCCGATATTTCAGATTTTATCGAATTTGGATTTTCGGAGCTTAATTAATCCAATTTCTATTTTCAGGGCAATTTAATAATTAATTGAGCTTGGAATTA
>PYAF01003842.1:32648-73739 GCA_007407185.1 Glycine tomentella
AAGTAATGACTTAATCCTCACATCACTGCCACCTTCCTTTAGTCAATTCATTATGAATTATAACATGCATGGGATGCTTGTGAGCTTGCCTGAGTTGTTAAGTATGTTAACAACTGCTGAGGTGTCTATCAAAAAGGATAAGACACACTCTCTTCTGATTGGTGGGCCTAATAAGGCCAAGGGTAAGGCTAAGGAGCCTGCAAAAGGAAACTCCCTTAAGCCTAAAGGAAAACCCAAGAAGAAGAAGGGCAACAAGAAGGGTAAGAGTGCACCTAATGACAAAAGCGATGTTGTGTGCTTCCACTGTGGCAAGACTGGCCATTGGAAGAGAAATTGTCCAGACTACCTGAAGAGTGTGAAGGACAAGAAACATAGTGATGCTTCTGCCTCAGGTATTTACATGATTGAGATCAATTATTTTTATGCTAATCCGACTTCATGGGTATTAGATACCGGTTGTGGTTCTCATATCTGCAATATGTTGCTGGTACTTAAGAGTTCCAAGAGATTGGATAAGAATGAGGTTGACCTCCGCGTTGGTAATGAAGCAAGAGTTGCTGCTCAAGCTGTTGGAGATACATACCTCATTTTGCCTACAGGCCTTTTATTGCATTTGAATAATTGCCTTTATGTTCCAGGCATTTCTAGAAACATTATTTCAATTTCTTGTTTAGAACGAGATGGTTTTTCTTTTACTATTAGGGATGGTACATTTTCTATCATTATGAATGATATGGTTTATGCTTTCTTTGGTAAATGGCTTATATGTTTTAGAAACGGGAACATAAGTTCTCAATGTGAATGTGAAACGACCTAGGACAGATAATCAATCTTATCTGTGGCACTGTAGACTATGGCACATAAATGAAATAAGATTGTCTAGGATGCATGCAAATGGATACCTAGATTCCATGGATTTGGAATCCAATGGACAATGTGAATCTTGTCTAAAAGGGAAAATGACTTGTCACAAGCCCAAAGGGCTTAAAAGTCATAGGACTAGTGAGTTATTAAAACTTATTCACTCTGATGTTTGTGGCCCAATGTCTATAGAGGTTAGAGGAGGATACTCCTATTTCATTACCTTTACGGATGATAAATCAAGATTTGGGTATGTTTACCTGATGAGATATAAATCCGAGGCCTTTGAAAAGTTCAAGGAGTATAGGAATGAAGTAGAGAAATAGCGTGGAAAAATGATTAAGACATTACGATCATATCGTGGTGGTGAATATCTAAGCCATGAGTTTCAAGATTATCTGAGAGAGAATGAAATCCTCTCGCAGCTTATTGCACCTTACACACCATACCAAAATGGTGTCTCTGAAAGGAGAAACAGAACCTTGTTAGATATGGTCAGGTCTATGATGAGTGAGACTCAACTTCCAAAATAGTTTTGGGAATATGCCTTAGACACGGCGGCATACCTTCTAAATAGGGTACTGTCTAAATCTGTTCAGACCACTCCATATGAGATATGGAATGGTAAGAGACCCAACTTGAGTTATCTCATAGTATGGGGATTGCCAGCATATGTCAAATCATTGACATCAGACAGGTTAGTGCTAAAAGCACCAAATGTCGATTTGTGGGGCATCCCAAAGGTACTAAGGGATACTACTTTTACTCATTGGATGAACACAAGGTGTTTGTGTCCAAAAATGTTGAATTCCTTGAGAATGATTTACTCTCTCAATGAGCCAGTGGGAGTAAAATTGATCTTTAAGAAGTTCACGGACCACAAGAACAGATTGAGGAACCCGAGTCTGCACCGCAGGCGACGTTCTCCAATGGAGAAATAAACACAACTTTGTAGGTCTACTAGGGTCATCTATCCACCTAAGAGGTATGGGTTTGTGATTGAGAATCAACAAACCGTAGAGGATAATGAACCAAGTAACTATGAGGAGGCAGTCAAGGACGTTGACTCCTTTAAATGGCTAGAAGCCATGAAATCTAAAATAGATTTGATGTATCAAAACAAGGTATGGACCTTTGTTCCACAACCGCAAGAAATTTTTTTTATCGGTAATAAGTGGGTCTTTAAGAGAAAGACTGATGCAAATGGCAACGTTCAAACCTATAAAGCTAGGTTGGTTGCGAAAGGATATCGTCAAAGACAAGGTGTTGACTGTGATGAGACTTTCTCACCCGTTGCCATGATCAAATCTATTAGGATTATGCTTGGTATAGCAGCATATAACAATTATGAGATTTGGCAAATGGATGTCAAGACTGCCTTCTTGAATGGATTCTTGAAGGAGGAAGTGTACATGACACAACCTGAAGGTTTTGAATCCAAAGGCCAAGAACATATGATATGCAAGCTGCAGAGGTCGATATATGGGCTAAAGCAAGCATCACGAAGTTGGAATATTCGTTTTGATGAAATCGTTAGAAGTAACGAAATCATCAAAAATGAGGATGAACCTTGTGTTTACAAGAAGGATAGTGGGAGCAATGTTCTCAGTACTCTATTAGACGACATACTACTAATAGGAAATTACATCCCCACATTACAAACAACTAAAGACTGGCTTTCATAAAGCTTCACCATGAAGGATTTGGGAGAAGCGGCCTTTATACTTGGTATAAAGATCTATAGAGATAGATCTAAAAGGCTGCTGGGATTATCTCAATCCATGTATATTGACAAGATGCTAAGAAGATTTAGCATGGAAGGGTCGAAAAGGGGTTTTCTTCCCGTCAGTCATGGGGTACATCTTTCCAAGGCTATGTGTCCTAAATCACGGCCTGAGAAAGACCACATGAGTGGAATTCCATATGCTTCGGCTATTGGGTCCATCATGTATGCCATGATATGTACAAGACCAGATGTCTTATATGCTTTGAGCAGTACTAGCAGATACCAGTCAGACCCTGGAGAGGGTCACTGGACAGCAGTCAATACCATCCTTAAGTACTTGAGAAGAACTAAGGATGCGTTTCTGGTCTATGGTGGGGTAGATGAGCTTTCAGTGAAAGGATTCATTGACACCAGCTTTCAGAGTGACAAAGATGACTGCAAGTCATAGTCAAGGTTCGTATTCACCTTAAAATGGTGGAGCAGTATCTTGGAAGAGTTCCAAGCAGGAGACTACAGCAGATTCTACGATAGAAGCTAAGTACATAGCCACTTCAGAAGCAACCAAGGAGGTCGTCTGGATCAAGAAGTTCATATCTGAACTACGGGTGGTTCCAAGCATGGATGAGCTCATACAGTTGTATTGTGACAACACTGGGGCCATTGTGCAATTAAAGGAACCTAGGTCTCATCAAAGATCTAAGCATGTGCTTCGCAGATATCACCTGATTAGAGAGATCATTGATAGGATGGATGTAAAGATGGATTATATTCCCACGGATGATAACCTAGCCGACTCTCTGACAAAGGCTATTTCTCAGAAAAAACATGATAGTCATTATAAGGCTTTGGGTTTACAACTTAGGTCTGATTAGCTCTAGGCCAAGTGGGAGATTGTTAGTATACGAATGTCCTAAAGACAATCTTCTCATTAGATTAGGACATACATGTACTTTTCATATTGTCATGAATAAATTATAAGCGCTCTTTATCTTGTTTCATATTTTGTCTCGATATCATTATTAATATATGAGTAACTGGATAAAACCCTTGGAATAGAATAGGTATCTCTTGAGTATCAGTGATAGGATCACGATCATGAGGATTCAAGGATACCAGATGTATACTCCTAAATTTTAAGTTCCTAGTCTAGAGACACTGAGAATGGTGATCAGTGATTTCGGGTAAGACTAGCACGACTTAACTACTTGTATGCAGATACAAGGTAAAGACCTCATGAGCTACAGACATGGAGATGTCTTAGCTAAAGTCATGGGTGGACCTATAAGGGTATAGCTCGCACTGAAGGGACCCACAAAGAGACTCTATGAGGAAATCTCACAGATAGTATCATTAGAGTAGTCTCTTATTATTTGGGTGTGTCTTTCCTTAGACCAAAAGTATTCACCTAGACTGTGTTCTAGAAGACATGCTTTGATTGTATACCCCGTCTGCCTGAAACATGGAGATACATAGGTATACCTTTGGGCATGTCCTAAAAGAACACGAGTCTAGGATGAGTAGCTGAAAGAATTCGTCAAATCTTTGTGAGAGTTTAGGTTATCTATAAACCAGAGAAATCGGGATGTCATTTACGGGACTCAGGAATCTATGCATAGTAAAAGAAATCATGAGATGATTTGCCTTTAGAGTCAGTAAATTGGAGACTCCCTATTTCATATTAAAGCTTACCCTAGACCGCAAGGGCTGATACATTTCCTTACCTTAGGTTTTATGGGAAGGTAACCGAGACGAAAGGAAATACATACGGAAACCAAATAGATTTAATAGGATGATCTTGTCATTTACCTAATTAGTTCTGGGGCAACAAAGCATTGCTAGTGCTCTGTGTTGTCATTAAATGAGTAGTGGCCTTGTTGGGCCCAAACTCATTTATGTCAGTAGCTATGTTGGGCCTAATGGGTCACACACTAACACTTTATTGTCATGACATTGTAGTATTAAAGGTTTTGGGCCTAATAATGGTTGTTAGCCCAAGAAAGAGTTTGGATACTTATCTTAAAGAGAGAGTGGTGAATGAATGGAGTTAATGGGCTTGGATAGTCCAAGACATTATTAATTAACTTAAGTAGTTAAATTAATTATCTAATATTTAAATTTGATAATTTAAATTTTGAATTTAAATATTTGAATTTAAATATGAATTAACTATAGTAGTTAGTTTCATATCAAAAGGAGAAGGTAAAAGCTAGATTTGAATTTGAATTCAACTAGCATTTTATCATGATCATGTCCTAGATTTTAGGAAGAAGTTTGAGGGCTGATTATGGGCTAACATATGGCTGATATATGATTATCATTTGGCAAAAATAAATCCCAAGTAATTGACTTGGTTTTAGGAGGATAAGATAGGAGGTTGTTGGCAATTTTTGAAATGCAACAACTCTATCTTTTCTTCACGTGTGGGATGCTTTATGATCAGAATTTTTGGTTAAAAATATCTGACTCAAACTCTTCTATAAAATGTGCTATTGTGATCATAGTTCATATATTGTTTTTAGAGGAAAAACCCTATCTACTTTCCTCTATTTTCACGTGCCCCTTTGTGTGAGTTTTGGCTGAAAATTCAGCCACCAATATCATCTATTGGTGAGCCTCTTAGATAAGTAAAAAAAAGAAACACTTTAAAACCTAACCTTCTTCCTCTTCATTTGTGTGCCTAGCCTGCCTCCTTTGGTGTTTGTTGGTAGCCTTCAAGAAGTGTTCTTGAGTCTTGATAAAAAGTTGTTAAAATATAGGAACACTTCAACTTAACCAAGAGGGGGGGAGGGTGAATTGGTTAGGCTTGGTAAATTAAAATTTCTTAGACAAAATCAGAGTTTCCCTTAGGATCTTTATCACTTTTGAAACCAAGAATCTTTATTTAAGCAAATGTTCAGTCCAAGGTATCCAATAGCTCAGAATTGAATTAATAAACAAAGAAAGACAATCAAATTGAATAGAATATTATTAAGAAAGAAACCAAGATCAAAGCACACCAAATTTATACTGGTTCACTTCAAACACTATGAAGCTACGTCCAGTTTTCTTCCACTCAACACTAGAATGGAGTTCCACTATTGCAATTTTCTGTTCTTACAAGTGATTACAAAGTCTCTCTTTATCCACCCTAGATAAAGTTCAGAAATCTAAAACACAATTAGATTCTTAGAGACAACCCCATTGAGAACATTACTCAGCACAACCCCTAGAGAAACCTTATCTCTAGTTTACAAGCAAGAAACCCAATTACAATAGCCAATAATACAAATTCAGAAAGGAATTATAACCACTAAGTTTAAGGAAAGAAAACACCTGATGATCCAATGAATGATATGCACATGAATGAATATACCAGGTTGAATGATGAAAACAAACTCATAACATCTTTTTCCTTAACTTTTGAAAAGAATCTTCTTGCTTCAAAAATCACTTAAAGACCCATAAGTGTTTTAGTGAAGACAAACACTCATAGAACGCAGAAAATCACTAAGAATGTGTTTAGAAAGCTTACGTAGGCTTAGAATACGAATTGATTAAGTTTCCAAATGAGCTGAGCAATGGTTCTATTTATAACAAACTTTTGTAACTGTCAGTAATCGATTAAACGCGCCCAATAATCGATTATTTCACTTATGTAATTGATTAAATCAAACATGTAATCGATTAAAGTGTTATATAGAAATCTGGATTGAAGCAACAAACAAAATAATCTATTATTTCGATAAGTAATCGATTAAGACAGGAAGCTTCATAAACATGAAATACACTGTGTAATTGATTACGGATTCTGGTAATCGATTAAGACAGGAAGCTTCACAAACATGAAATACACTGTATAATCAATTACGGATTTTGGTAATCGATTAATGAAGCAAAACATGTTAAGCATAGGCATATGATATAATCGATTACTGTCTTTGGTAATCGATTAAGACAGAGAGGTGATTTTTTCTGTTTAGCCTATGTAATTGATTACAACTCATTGGTAATCGATTAAAATGTTCATCAAGGCATTTTGTATGTGAACCAAGGTAAAAATAATTGATTAAATCGATACGTAATCGATTACATTGTTCTTTGTCCATTCTTCAATTGACTCCTTTGAAACCAACAGAAGTGGTGTGGATCAACATTAGAGGGCTTGTATCTTCAAGCTTATCCTTGATCATCAAATTTCGAATATAAACAAGGTAACATCTATGTCCTAAAGAATGATTCTTGTGTGGTATGTGTGTTTCCACTTGAAAAATTTTGTTTTTCTCACATGCCTTCGGGCTTCAAGGCCCTATCTATTACTGAGTAGCTCAAGTCCCTGTGGAGATGAACTTTTATAAATTTTGTAACTTACAATGACAATTGGTACGCTTGCCAAGAGTCTTAACAAGTTTCTGGCGCCATTACCTGGGACTTGAGTCGCTCACTCAGTTCTTTCAAATTTAATTTTTCAGTCGAATATGACTTTTTATTAACTTTCGTTTTTTATTTTATTTTGTATAAATTCTCTTGTGTTTTATTTTATTTTCTTTTTCCTAACCTCGGTACTTACGAGTTACTGCAAGTTTCTTCTTTTTCCTTTTTGAGGTAAATTTATTGTAGAAAAATCATTATTTAATTCAGAAATTACCAAGATCACAAAAGAAGAACATAAAGGAAAAGAAACAAACAACCAAAGAGACACCGAGTGAATCTTTTCATATTTTAATTCTCCTTCACCATAAAATAGACCACCAAGGAGGACTCTTGGTGATTATGCTTATCAACAAGGACCAAAGCATTACAATAGCATAGTCATTCCTCCTTTCAGTAAAATGGTTTTGGAATTGAAGCCTGCATTGCTCAGTTTGATTGGATCACATCCTTTTTCGGGACTAGATCATGAAGATCCATACACTCATTTGTCTACCTTCATGGAGTTGTGCAGTACCATGGGAGCCTCTGATGCAGATACTGAAGCTGTCTATCTCAGAGCTTTTCCTTTCTCCTTGACTGGTAAGGCAAAGACATGGCTTCAATCCCAACCAAACAAAAGTCTCAGCTTTTTCGTTTTCCTTCCACCATCTTTCCTTTTCAAGGTATTTCTTCAATCATGTTTTTATCTCCCATCTCTAATTCCTCCCTGTGTCTAAGAGGTAGTGATTTTGGGGGATTTATCTAGCAACCCCTAGTGGATCGTGAGGTCATCTTCATTGATGACTCTTCGGGAGAGGAAACAATTCATGGGACCTCTAACAATGAGTCATCTTTAGGGAGGACGAAAGACTTATGTCGTGCTGGGGAAGCCTCTTCCCCTCTTTACAAAAGGGCATGACCTTCTGCTGGCCGTTGTGACAGAGAACCCATTCTGATTACCACCATCCTCCCCCCTCTGCTTTGAGGGGAGCCAGGAAAAGGGGTGGAGCGGATACCAGAGCTGCTTCGTGTGTGCGTCGCAGCCGTACTGTTGGCTTGCCATCGTCCTCTCCCTCTATCGTTGGCTACGAGTGGGTGAGAGACGACATTCTGAAATATTGTCTTTTGTCACCTCAATGGAAAGTGTTGACGCTCTGCATCGTCACCTTAGGTTGACAAGCCTTAAGGATTCCTACAAGGTGGTCGTTGAGGCCTGCGAGAGTGATGACTTTCCTTTCTTGAGGGTGGCACTAGGTTGTCTGCCCTTCTTCTTTATGTACCGGTGCCTCTTCGAGTGTTGGGTTTAATTCTTCCACTGACCTTCCTTCAATGTGCTCTTCATGAGCACTTGAATGTAGCCCTTTTCCAACTTCACCCTAATAATTGGGAAATGGTGAGGGCTTTTGAAATTTTGTGCCTCTTCTTCAACATCTGACCTAGCGTGTTGATATTCTTTGTTCTTTTTCCAAATGAAGCTGACGGGTAAGATTGGTTGGGTCTCCTTGAACAGTGTATCCAAGAAGTTGTTCAAGTGTGACTAGAATGTCTTCCGTAGCTTTAAAGACCGTTTCTTCAAGGTCTGGGCTACTGACGTTGTGGTAGATGTGTTGCCATTGCTGTTCAACCGGGATGGGGAGCCCCGCTTCCCATTCTATTAGTAGTCTGATCCCACTAGATTCAAGTCATTTTACGAGGATCTGCTGACCTTTGTCCAGAGGGTGGACAAGGCCATCTTGTAACAACTGCCAACTTCTCTAGATATGCGGGCTATTTTGTCTCTCCCTTCAACGGATGACCCTCTCGTTGTTTTGGATGGTAAGATCTATTACCTTGTCTTCCCCTGTGTTTAATGTGTCTAACTCTAACCATAACTGAAACATGTCATGTTTTGTAGGTATAATGGACGACTTCCCCTGGAGGCCTTTGGTGAAGCACGTGGGACCTGATGGTGGGGTTGTGCCACCTTTGTCTCCCAACCCTCCTGCTAGAGGTCTGAGTCAACCCACTGCTGGGGTTGGCCCTACAGGTGCTAAAATTGCTGAGGCTTCTCCCAACATTCCTTCCTATGTTCTGGCTAACAGGAAGCTAGATGATGGTGCTATGACATCGAGCCGTAAGTCAAGGGACCTGCTTAGCCTCCGTGCGATGAGGCAGGCTACAGGGTTATTTCCCAGTTCAGGTGACTCTCTTACTGCTATCTCACAGGGTTCGCCCGTGGCATCCCCTGTCACCCAGGCCACTGTTGTTGCTAGTCCTGTTCTTCCTACTCTTCCTCTTGTTCCTGTTCGGGAGGCGTCTGATACTCCTGCCACCGTGGTTTCTTCAGCTCCTACTACTGCACCCTTGTTGAGTGTTGATGTCACTGCTAGTGGTGCTTTAGAAATGCTGCCCCCTTCCTCTTCTGTTCCGCTGGTTCCTTCCTTTGTTGCTCCGACGTCGACTATGCCATCTTCTTCTTCTTCTTCTTCATCTCGCCCCAGCGTCTTATTCGAGCACGTCCATGACTCGAGAGATATTGACTCACTATGGAGCATGAGGTATAGGCCAGAGTAGAGAACTTTGACTACATTGGTAATGCCCTTCAACAAGAATTTGATCTAGTTGGTCGGGGTTCAAAATGCGACCGATGCTGCCAAGGTCTTTTTTTAGAGGAGCTTGGCGATTTTGGAGGAGAACAGACAATGGCACCTAGAGGTTATGAGTAAGGTGGTGTCCTTAGAGGCGTAGGTTTCTAAGTAGAATGTAACGACTCGCCTCGTCGTTATGATATCACCACTCTAAACGTGTAATTTCAATTTTTAATGAAAACTCCATTAATTTAATTATGAAAATGAGAGTAAATTTTTTGCTAAAATACATTCATAAAAAATGCACACATACGTAAATAAATACATATATATAAATACATTAAACATATACATATCAGTCATATGTCATAACATAATTTAGTTTTTACATATAAATATAAGTTTGAGATTACATGTCCAATCAAAGAGAAACAAGGAACCAAGAAAGAGTTGATAACAAAACACAACTCTCTCCCAAAATAAATTTCAACATTGTCACGTTGGCTTGGCAGCTCCAACAAAAGAAATCTCTCTTCAATATTACCCATTGTTGATCATCTGCTCTCACGAACAAAGGATCGTGATGATCACAGGTACCAACCACACGGTACAAAATTGCAAGGGTGAGTTTATTATACAAAAATCAACAAGTACCAGATAACAATAATTAGATAGAAACAACAATAACAACCACAATCATTCTCAATAATCAATCAGTTCAACCCACGCAACCAACTAGTCATTCATTTTTTCACAACTCAAATCAATCATGATCAGAATGATGCATGCACCTGACTCAACTCTCATAATGCAATGTGGTACCATCTCATGGAAATAGCCTCTCTTAGGAAAATGATTCAGTAGTTTATTAAGGTCATCCTGTCATGCACTGGCCATTCCCCCCATGGTGATCAACCAGAGTCATAAGGGAATTCCAAACCGAGTGGCCCCTTATTACCCGCATTTTTAGCCCATAAAAACCATAGGTACACACTGCATTCATTCTATTTCCATCCATGCAATTTTGAAGTATGAAACATGGCCCCAACAATGCATGACCATGGATAGGAACAAATGCTTCCTTGCAAGCATATCCAGTCATACACCCCCCATGTACATACACAACATAGAAATATGGGCTCACCGATGCACTGACCGTGGCTAGGAAGAAATCCTTCCTCACAAGAGTAACCAACCGGTCACTGCACCCCACGTGTACATACACAACATACAACCATGGGCACCATCAATGCATAACCATGGCTAGGAACAAATCATTCCTCCCAAGGATAACCAGTCATGCACCCCCCATGGGTATCCATGTGTATCCACAACATACAATGACATTGTCACATCAACATTATCTCTCATCAATGTCATTATCAACATCAACATCATGTCATCTCAATGTCACCAACAAAATCAACATCATTTTATTTCAATATCATCTCATTTCAATATTATCAACTATATTATCTCATTTCAACATCATCAACCACATCAATAGCTTCTCAATTTCAATATCATCAATGACATCAATATCATCTCATTCATTCACAATCCATATTACCACGAGACTGATATTTTAGGAAAATTCTAAATTAAAGAGGAGGACTACAACATATAAAACATACTATTATGCCCATTTAAAAATTTAATAAAAAATTAAATAGGAGAACATATTATAAAATTTGGCAGAGTCTTCTATGTAATTAAGACTTTTCCCAAAAATGCAATCATTACAACAACAACATCATTCAGAGTTTTATCCATCAATATCAAATTCATCGCATCCCATTAGTTAAAAACACAGTTTTTCTTGAAAACCAGTACACAACAGAGACAAACATACATCTCCATAATTGGGTTCCCTGACCCCCAACTATAGTATCAAAAATTGTATCCAAACAATAAAATCTCCTTACCTACTTATATCCCTTTTTAGCTCATTGTAATGTTGTTTTGAGATCTCTTTAAGTTCACATGCTTTGGTCCAAATGCAGAGCTCTATATACCAAATTGAAGATAATTGAGTATAGATTTCTCACCATATATGATTCGGTTCTTCCTATAATCTATGTTAATCTACAAGTTATTAAATTCCAATCTTTTAATATGTTAAACTAGACTTCCTAAGCTTTCTAATAAGGTGTTTCATGCCTCAATTGGAGTTCTAAAACTCTACCTATAACATTTCAATAACAACACCCCGAGGCTGCCAGCAAGCTCAAAATTCTACCTTGACATCTCTTAGTGTTTTCATGACTAAAAGCAGTACACAATCTAGATTTAGATGAATTATTTATATGTTATAGTTAACAACTATATCTTTAATTCCATATATCATACAACTTATTTGAGTAAGAAATGAGAGAGAAATAATATTTTTAAAACTGATGGCAGTAGCTGTTTGGGTGAGGACAGTTTCAAACAGCTTGGGTTCAAATAAATTCTGAGCACGATTCACTACTCATTTTGGTCCCATATTTTAGGAAAAAATAGAGTATATCCTAAGCTTTAAAATGAGTGGTCAAACACCTCATTTGGTTAAGTACAGAGGGAGATATAAAATTTTAAAAATAGTCCAAAAATTCATCTTAAAACCATAAGAATTTCAACACCAATACTCACCACAATATTTGGCTGGAATGATTCAAGAGCTTGAGGAGTAAAGTTTCCATCTTCTAATAGAAGATTTTGAATGAAGAAATGATATGTAAATTGGTGAAGGGCTGCAGTTTGAGTGAGAAGAAGAGAAGAGAAAAATGAAAACAAAAGTGAAGAGATATAAGGAGAAAGTGAACGTGAGGTAGAGAGAGCTTGGAACATGCAGAAATTTTTAATCCAAGGAGATATTTATAGAAGAAAATTTAGTTGGAATGGAAAGCTAGTTAGTCCTTGGTTCAGTTCATGTAACTAAGTAATCATGCTATTGAGATATTTGACTCTTATGCATTAAATGCATGCTTACTAAGCAAAATCAAAGATTCCTTCATAATTGTTAGGTGTTCACATGGAAGCTTGCTAAGGAGGCTATTCTTCTTTTATTTTATTCACACAAGGCATGCATTCACCTTATGATTCATGCATTCACGGAGACACACACATACACACACACTTTTGCACGACTGCTTCTCCATTTCTATTGATTTTGCTTAAAAAATCTCACGTATACACGCATGCCTTTCTTTAAGTTTTTATTTATTTTAATTTAAACCAAGTGTACTTCATGTAGCTTTCAACTATTTAGGTGATCTTAAGCTCTTAGCCAACATCTTACATGACTTGAATTGGTTTTTTTCCTTAAGTTAAATAATCATGACAAATCTATTCTAAGCACTTATAAATTTGTCACTTGGATCCATTGGCTTCTATACTATCCTTCTTGTATCACACTACCATTACAGGTGTTTCTCATGTGAAAAATTTCCTCATCATATCTCACATGGTCTGAAACTATAGTTCATGATAGCTTTAGATAGTCATGCGATATTCCTTCATGTTTACTGTAAGGTTTATTTTCTTACATTATTATATTGAGTAGTAAAATTTAGAAAATTATTTGACCAATCTAGGTACTCCTAATTTTATTATAATATTTATCTCTTACTAAGGGTAATTTGGTAATTTGTCATCCAGGGACATTTCTATAATTTTAACTTCAAATTTGTACAAAAATATCTAAGGAAAAATATCCAAGGGTATTTTTGTAATTTTCATTGCAATGGTATTTTGGTAACTTGTCACTCCAAAATATCTAACCAAAATATCTAAGGGTATTATTGTAATTTTTACTTCAAGGGCATTTTTTGTAATTTCCACTTCAAAATAACTAACCAAAATATCTAAGGTATTATTGTAATTTTTACTTCAAGGGCTTTTTGTAATTTCCACTTCAAGGGTGTTATGGTAATTCTCACATCAAGGGAAAAGCGTAATACGATCATTTCCTTTCAAACATTTCAACTAATATAACCTATAACCTAACATCCACACCAAGTAGTTTCTGCTTTTATCTCTAATTAACATATAACCTAACATCCACACCAAGTAGTTGCACTAAGATAATTCACACACATTTCAACTAATCCAAATTAATAAAGTAATTAGATAATATAAGAAATACATCAACCATATATTTTCAGTTATCGAAATTTCAGGGTGTTACATAGAAAGCAACTGCTAGGACTGTTTGAAGAGTGGAGCAGCCCATGGTGACCAGTGCCACTATCGCCTTTACTGAAGCAGTCAGGTCCGACCACCAGCTGTCTGCCAAGGTGGGTGGTGTCTTGGGCAAGCTCTTGTGCACCCTCTTGGATGGGGAGGAGTTGGCCTATCGCTTCAAAGCACTATCGAAGGAGAAGAAGGATTTGGCGAGCAAGGCTGAGAGTGCCACCACTGAGAAGGATCGCATGTCCAAGGTGGTTGCTGACCTGGAGGCTCCCTTGAAGGCTATAGACTCTAGATTGGGAGAGTCTGAGCTTAAGGCAGCGGGGGAAAATGAGGCTCGCAGGGAGATTGAGGAGGAGCTACTCCTTTATAAGAAAGAGGCTATGGAGCAGTATGAGAAGGGCTTCCATGAGGCCGTCAGGCAGGCCGAGTTCTTTGCCAAGGACCTTGACTTGGGTCTTTTTGACCCATTTAAGGATGTCAAGGACAATGTTCTGCTTGACAAAGAAGAGATAACTGCTATTGTGGAGGAGGAGGGTAACAACAAAGAGCAAGACACGGGGGCCGATGTCTAGGCTGCCCTTTTTGTATTTTTTGTTTTGTTGATTTTGGGCCGTAAAGGCTTTTGTAAATTTGACAATCATTTTTCTTTTTAATACAAATGCTTTTCTTTGTTTCTCTGTTTGTTCTTTGTCTTGCATGTTTTTGTCATTTATTTATGCGATGCTTCTTGATAATAAGGGTAACCTGCTTTGATGTGGATGATTCTCTTGCGGCATAGGAAGCAAGATGTAACACCCCCAAATTTGTGGAACCACAGTCAATTACTAATGTAAAATGTTAATTAGAGACAATACAAAAATTTAGGGAAAATGACGAAAATGCCCAAAATGCCCCTAGGTATTTTAGCAAGATATTTTAAGGAGGAAATTTCATAAATACCCTGGGATGTTTTAGAAATTACAAGAATACCTTGAGGGTGACAATTGTAGAGATACCCTGAACATTTGTTAGAAATGACGATTATACCCCTAGGTGAATGGTGAAATTACCAAAATACCCTTTAGGTCAAAAAAATGACCAGATGGCTTTAGAAATTTGTGGAAGTCTGAGTATTGGATAAAATACTTTTAGATAACAAATTATCTACATGGTTGGTGGCAGAGAACCATAAACAGTAATTTCTAGGAATTTTGGAAAATAGTTTGAAAAGGGCTTAATATAGACTAACTCAGGTATCAGAAAATTATAAGAAAAGTATGGACATAATCTACAGAATTTTCTCTTAATTGTGGGAGGAATAAGTGTTCTAAATGAATTGGTTTAGTAATTTAAATCATTCAAGGCAAAATGGACCAATAGGAAATTAGAATCTAGCTATTATAGGTAACAAATGAAAGTTGGATTTATTTGGATTTCTAAATAAAGCCTTGACCGTATGATGCAAGATCAATGGAGGAAAACTATAAGAAACTTCAAGAATGGACACATGGATGCTTAAAAGGCTAGGATACATGCCATTGATCCATTTGTAAAGTAAGGTAATAATGAATTAAGAAGATTTCTTTGAAGTAAACTTCCTCTTGACTTCTTTGGACCCGTAGACATTTCTAGACATTATTTCAAAGATCCCAACGGTCAAGAGTTAGATATATGAGATAGGATTATACCTTTAAATGTTTAAGAAGATCCAACGGTTAACGAATCCAGAATCAATATTTTACTAAAATGGGTTTTGGGAAATTCAAGAAATGAAGAAAGCACGAAATTCTCTTAAAAGCTTGGCTAGTCCACGTGAATTGGTGACATTTGCTCTCTAAGTAAGCTATGGAACATGTACCATCAAGAAGAATGAAGAAACCTTGAGAAAAATCAAGACTAAGGACACTTGGATGGTTAGAAATCAATAGCTATTAGGATTTGTCCATGTAGAAAGCAAGGTAATTATGAGTTTGGAGATTTTTCTACACAAAGCCACTTTACATAGCCTATAAAAGGGGTGGTGGGGATCAAAGTGAAGGCAACATTCACGTGTAGTCTTCCTCCTCCATCCTACATTCCTTTCACTTAAATTCCAAAGCCAAACCAAGGCCCACAACCTTTGAAGTTCACGTGAAAACCAAAAATCTTAGGAGCAAAGCTATTCAATTTCAAAGGAAGGAAAGTTGTCCAAAAGCTTAAGGAAAGCAAGGGATGGGGAATTACTGTGATAACCATGGTTTAGATATTCCTTATGTTAGATTCTCATTTATTTCTATAAGAAATAAGCTTTGTATACCATGTGTTTGATGAAATGCTTCAAAAACTTTAAAAAGGGTAAATGGATGATGATTTGGATAAGTAACTTAAATAAATGGTTACAATGAATAATTTGAATCTAATCTATTAAGAAAGGGATTAAGTAACTTAAAATTTTTATATATTATGGCTTTGATTTAAGGAAATACTTATTTTAATGTTTTACTAAAGTCTGGGTGTTATTTTGTTACTTACTTAATGTTTTACTAAAGTTAGTATGTTGTATATCAATTAGAAGTTTTTATTAAAGTTTATGTGTTGATTATGTTTCACTAAGTATTTTATGAAGCTCATGTGTTGTTGGAAATTTATATGGATTGTTATGAAATCCATGTGTTGCTGAGTGTTTCTACCTTGTATTGCTGAGTGTTTCTATAAATCTATGTTGAGTTGAGTTCTATGCTGAATCTATGTTGAATGGTTAAAGCATATGAGAAATAAATTGGAAATTAATGGTGAAGAGAAAATAAGAAATAAAAGCAAGTCATTGCATATTTCATCTGCATTTAATTACCTTAGAGAGGAGGTAATGGAGTGACCTCAAGAGGAGGTGTGTCAGATAGCTAAACTGAGTCCACGCGTTCAAAGGAGTTATGAACTAGGGGGTAGTTGAGACAGTGAGGATCACACCACCATGATGATCACATGGGTGGAGGTGACTATCCTATGCGCTACTGGGCTACCCCGACTGGTTGGATAAGTTCTGTGCCACAGAAAGAGAGTGGGGCTATTTTGACTATGGTACCATTTAATGAGAACCTGAGATCTCAGTCATGCATCATATAAAGAGGATGAGCATGCATTACTAGATGAATATGTTGTATATCTTTGTGTTGCATGAAAGGTATGATTTGAACTATGTGCTGTGTAGATGACGAGATTTAATCTGTAGGCAAATCATGCGTGCATATTATATTATAACCATCTGGATATATATTCTTTTATATATGCTTTTATTCAAACTGTGTTTGTCATAAACTTACCCTATTTTTGTGTCTGTGGTTGACACCTGTGATGACCCCAATTCATTTGGGCGAGCAGGGAAACAGTGAAGCATAAGTTGTGGATGATATTGAAGAAAGTGTGATGAGGAAGCTTGATAAATTGTATTTTGTGTTTTGTGTTTACTTCGTGGATATGTATTTTGTATTAAAATTTAGACAGTCTGTATATTATTTTGGACGTATACTTGGGATTGTATCATGGACTGTATTCTTATTATAAATAAACCGTGAGAGAGAATTCGTTTATGTTATGACTAAATTGTAAAATCAAAGTAAGAAGAAAAAGAATTTTCATGAAATTTATAACTAAGATAATTCTAATACAAAGTGGACACGGAATTTCATCTAAAATCAATCAAGCATGAGAGAGCAAAAGGAGGCGTTACACAAGACGTTGACGAAAATAAATAGCTTTAGATGACACGAAATCATCATAGGTTTGATTTCATCCTAATTAAAGGTCTTCTCATTTATATTATGGCACTTTTTGTCATTTTGTGGAGCTTAGATTTTATGAAGAGATAGTTGGAATTCAACTCGGTTGAAGGTCTTGCTGTTTGATGTTGTTCCGTCTTGCCTCTTGTTTGAGGATGAGTGGCTGAACCTTTGACCATGCTTATCGTGGTTCCAAAGGAGTAGTACCAAGAGTGTCTGGGGTTTTGTGCACCAAGGGTGGAACTTGGGTTTCTTATATTCCAGAAAGATAGATTTTATGAGTGTAAAAGTTTGTCAAGGGTGGACGTTGCATACCTTGGGTTTCCGTGTAGAGGAAACTTAACGATGACGAGGCTCACCAAGGGTAGACCTTTGGTTTGTTAAGCCTTGGACCAGAGATACGCTCTTCCTGGTTTTGGCAAGGTTCACCAAGGGCAGACCTTAGGGTCGTCGAACCTTTGGAGACTGAGACTCACCAAGGGCAGACCTTGGGTTTTGTGAACCTTTGGAGAATTGACCAGCGACGCATGTCCATCTTGGGTTTTGGTGAGGTTCACCAAAGATAGACCTTGGGTTTGTCGAACCTTTGGAGATTGAGACTCACCAAGGGCAGACCTTGGGTTTTGTGAGCCTTGTACTAGGGAATTGCTCAACCTGGGTTTTGTTGTGTTGCTACAGACTTGTATCCCTACAAAGATAAAGTTTAGGTGTAATAGGCGAGCCTGTCAAGGGTAGTCTTCGCTTACCTTAGATTTGTGAAGGTGAGACTTGACAATTGAGGGACTCACTAAGGGCGGACCTTGGGTTTAATGAGCCTTTTGAAGATGCGACCAAGAACGCGTTCATCCTGAATTTTGTTTAGGTTCACCAAGGGTTAACCTTGGGTTCTGCAAATGTTTGGAAAGTTGACATAAGTAAATAAATTTCAAAGGGAGATATGTTTTATACAATGTAGCAATTGAGTACAAATTCCCTTTTATTCCCTGGATGTGCCTCGTTAAAACCTTTCAAGCCAAAACCCTAATTTTTTCTTGGGATAAAAGACTCGAGTAGGAAAAAGAGTACATCATATGGTCTTATAGCAAGTCAACTGAAGTAGATCTTTAGATGGGTTGCGTTCCATGTTCTTGGAATTGCTTTACCATCCAGTCCTTGTAGCCTGTAGGCCCCATTGTCAAGGCTTGTGACGACCCTGAATGGGCCTTCCCATTTAGGTCCAAGTTTTCCCACTCAGGGATGTTTTCTTCACCTCGGACTTGCCATACGAGGTCACTGGGTTGAAAGGTTAGAGGTTGAACCTTGGTGTTATATCGTCTTGTTGCACGAAGCTTGGTGGCCTCTTCTTTATTCTGGCAATTCCAGGACTTCTTCTTTTGTCTCTAGTTTGACCTTCATATTTTCTTCATTGTGCTGCTCATGGAACAACATCCTCCTTGTCGATGGTTCCCTGACTTTAATGGAGATCATGGCATCTGTGCCATAGGTGAGTCAGAAATGAGTCTCATTAGTAGTTGACTGGGGTGAACAATGATAAGCCTAGAGTATACAAGGGAGTTCTTCCTTCCATAAACCCTTAGACTTGTCATGTCTTGTATGTAGGTCCTTGAGGATAACCCTGTTTGCTGCTTCCAGTTGATTGTTGGTCTGGGGATGTTCGACAGAAGTGACGAGGTGCTTAACGCCTAGCCTTATCAGGAAATCTTCATATGTGTGAACCTTGAATTGAGTATCATTGTTAGTTACAATGGCGTATGGGAGGCCATATCTACATATAAGGTGTTTCTAGGTAAACTTTTCTACCTCATTGGCGGATATTTCTCGTAATGGCCTTGCCTCGATCCATTTGGTGAAGTAGTCTATGGCGACTAGCAAGAATTTTATTGCTTCTAGGAATTTTGGAAGCGGCCCCCAAATGTCCATTCCCCACATGGCAAAGGGCCAAGGGGAGCTCAGAATGTGGAGGATGTTAGGAGGGGTGTGTGGGATATCGAAAAATTCTTGGCATCGTCTGCACCACTTAGTGAAGTCTGTAACGCCTCCTTTTACTCTCTCGTGCTTGGTTGATTTTAGATGAAATCTTGTGACCACTTTGGATTAGGATCAGATTAGTTATAAATTTTATGAAAATTCTTTTCGCTTTGCTTGCACATGTTACTAGTCGTTTATACTATAAACGAATTCTCTCTTCACGGTTTAATTATAATGATCAAGTACAGTCCAACAATACAGACCAAAGTATAGTTCATTATACAATCCCAAATACAAGCCAACGTAAAATACAAATAATTTAAATTCTAGTACAAATCATCAACACATCTTCATCATCTTTTCTTCAAAATCCTTCTCAGCTTATGCTCCACTGTTTTCCTGCTCGCCCAAATACATTGGGGTCATTACAGGTGCCAACCACAGACACAAACATAGGGTAAGTTTATGACAAATATAGTTTGAATAAAACATATATAAACACAGAGGGATAAAACCTTAATTATAAAAAGAACACACAATACATACAGTATTCAAAATAACTTACACATACTCATCATGTGATGCATGAGATGCATGCTCATCTTTTTAATATGATGCATGACTGAGATCCCAGCATTCAGATAGTCCACCCACTCTAGTGGAACATCCCTCCACTCTGAGGGTTTTACATGGTACCATAGTCAAAATAGTTCCACCCACTCTAGTGAAACCTCCCTCCACTCTGAGGGGTTAAAGGGTACCATAGTCAACATAGTTTCACCCACTGTAGTGAAACCTCCCTCCACTCTGAGGGGTTAAATGCAAATGAAATATGCCATGGCTTGCTTTTATTTTTTATTTACTCTTCACCATTACTTTATTTCTCAGTTTCTCATATCATATACACCTCAAAGCTCAATATTTTTGACAACTCATGGCATATGCTTTTTAAATAACCCATAAAGCTTATTTCAATCATCACATAAAGCTTTACATAACATCTTAGTATACAACCATAGTTCAACTCCATAAATCCTTCACAGATAAGTCATAGTTCATCAGACATATGGTAGATTCCATAGGAAACACTTAGCAACACATGAAATAATACATAACCTTTGTTAAAGCAACCAACCATATAAATATAATTCAAATTCAACAACAAGGATTCAAGCTAAACATTCTTAAACATATTTTATTCATTGTGACAAACTATCAAACACATGGTGTGCAAGCTTGAAATCATAGAATTGTTTAAAGAAAGCTACTTAAACTTTAATCTTTATAAAGTTCAACATAATTCTATAAATAAACATGTTACCACATAATTCTAGCATAAAATAGACATGTTTCAAAAATTTACAAAACACTTTTAATTGGAACCTACAAACTTTAGTAGAACATAAAACACTTTGAATTTAGTAAAATATTTCATTAGCCAATTGTTTTTCTTCTAAAATAGCCATAATACCTATAATTCTAAATACCATTCATTCCTTCATTAAGATAAGCTCTAATTATTTATACATCAATTATTCTTTAACCTAAGACCAAGTCACTTAATCAAGTAGTCATGTATTTAGCAATTCTAAATTCTTTGAGGCATTTCATCAAACACCTAGAATACAAGACATGATTCTCTATGGAAACAACTAAGAAGCTTAATATTCAAACATAGTTCATCATAAACTTCCGCATACCTTGCTTTCTTTGTTTGAAATTTTAGCAATTTTTTTTCAAGATTCCTAGCTTTTCCACGTGAACCTTCTAAGGTGTGGGCCTTGTTCTTCTTCCTTAAAATTTGACTATCCACCTTCTAAGCATTCCTAGTTTCCACGTGAATCATTGAGGTAGCAAGGCTTAGGTTATGCTTTTATTCTTCTTGAAAGGTAAAAAAGAAAGTAAAGAATGAAAGGATGAAAATGAAAGGTATATGGGCTATGGTTTTGCACGTTCCCTTTTGGCTTGAAAGGCTTGGATTTTTGGTCCCCCATCCTTCTTATATAGTGTTAATGAAGTGCTTAATCACTCTTTGCCATGAAAATATCTTACTAAGCTATAATGACCTAACTTTCCATTTACTTGAATCTTATTAGTTAGTTGCTTTTCACCCTACATGTGTCCACTTTCTTGAATTTTCTCAAGACTTCCTTAATCCTCTTGATAGTACACATGGATTTGCTCAGCTTGGAGAGTAATCTCCATCAATTTCGTGGTATAGCTAGGTATTAGAGATATTTTGTGCTTTTCCTTCATTCTTTGAATTTTCCCCAAAACCCGTTTAGTAAAATAGTGGTTCTGGATTCGTTAACCGTTGGATCTCCTTGAAATTTTAAAGGTATACTCCTATCTCATATGTCTAACTTTTGACCGTTGGGATTTTTGAAATAATGCGGACGTTTATTTCAAAAAAATCTTCTTAATTCATTATTACCTTACTTTACAAATGGACCAATGGCATGTATCCTAGCCTTTTTAAGCATCCATGTGTCCATTCTTGAAGTTTCTTAGAGTTTTCCTCCATTGATCTTGCATCATACGGTCAATGTTTTATTTAGAAATCCAAATAAATCCAATTTTCCTTTATTACCTATAATAGCTAGATTCTAATTTCTTGTTGGTCCATTTTGCCTTGAATGATTAAAATTACTAAACCAACTCATTTAGAACACTTATTCCTTTCATAATCAAGAGAAAATTCTATATATTATGTCCATACGTTTCTTATAATTTTCTGATACCTGAGTTAGTCTACACTAAGCTTTTTTCAAACTATTTTCCAAAATTCCTAGAAATTACTGTTTATGGTTCTCTGCCACCAACCACGTTGATAATTTGTTGTCTAAAAGTATTTTATCCAATACTCAGGTCCCCACAAATTTCTTAAGTCATCTGGTCATTTTGGACCCAAAGGGCATTTTGGTAATTTCACTGTTCACCTAGGGGTATAATTGTCATTTCAGGGTATCTCTGTAATTGTCATCCTAAGGGTATTCTAGTTATTTTCAAAACATCCAAGGGTATTTATAAAATTTCCTCTTTAAAATATCTGGCTAAAATGCCTAGGGGCAATTTGGTCATTTTCAGAATGTCCAGGGATATTTTTGTCATTTCCCTCAAATCTTTTTGTACTGCCTCTAATGAACATTTTAACCTAGTAATTGACTGTGATTCCAAAATTTTGGGGTGTTACAAAGTCGATGGTGTTAGTATATAGGTGTCCTAGAGACAATCTGATTTATCAGTTGAACACCTTGTACTATTTATCATTTCATGATTAATATGACCAAACTTTATCTTTATCATATTTATGTCTCACCTATATTTATAGTGATATGTGTTTAAGGATAAAGGCCCTTGGAATAGAACAAGTGTACACTCGAGGATCTATGATAGGGATCATGATCATAGGGATTCGAGGACACTACATGTCTATTGCTTAAAGCTAGTTCCTAGTCTTGAATCATCAAGGAAGGGCATTGATGATCTCAATAAGGCTAGTACGACATCTTGTACAGACATACAAGGTAGGGACCTCATGGAATGCAGGCATGATGATGCCTTAGCTGATGTCGTGGGTGGAACTGTTAGGCAACATATGACACTGAATTGACCCACCGAGGGACTCCGCAAGGATTCTTTAAAATATCATTGAATTTGTAAAGTTTCTCATCGTTTGATAGTGTGGGTCGTCCTAGACTTGCGAATGTCATTGAATACTGTGTCCTAGGGTTATACATTGACAGTACGACTCTATCCGCCTGAAAATGGGAAGAACAATATACTCTTGGGTATAACCTGAATACATGAGTATATATGGGCATTCCGAAAGGACTCTTACGAGGGATTTGTCGTTCACAAGACCGGTAGGGCTTGGTGAAAATAATAGGAATACTTCACAACAACCAAGAGGGGGGGTGAATTGGTTGAACCTTGGTATTTTAAAATCAAATTCAAATTAGAGTTTCAGGATCTTTATCACTTACAAAACCAAAAAACCTTTTACTCAATCAAATAGCTCAGCCCAAGAATTCAATAGATCAAAATAAAATTTGTTGAACAATGAATATGATTCAAAGAATTAAAGATCAATGAATAAGATGAGATTAGAGATATAGAAATAAGAACATAAGCAATTTATACTGGTTCACTTCAAAACCTGAAGCTACATCCAGTTTCTTCTAATTCACACTGAATTAGAGTTCCACTATTATAAAATATTCTTACAAGCTTTTACAAGAATCTCCCATTTATCAACCCTAGATAAAGAACAAAAATCTAAAACCCTATTAGACTTCTAAGGAGAAAGATTCAGAGAACACTACTCTAATCTTTATGCTAGAGAATCCTTCTCTAGTCCCAAGCTATAAGAATCCTATTACAATAGCCAAATTCAACAAACAATGTAAACAAAATTACAATCAATGAGTTAAGGAAAGAAACAACTTGATGATCCAGTGAATGACATGCATAGGAATGAACAACTCAGGCTGAAATACAAAAACAAACTCAGAACATTCTTCTTCCTTAACCTTTTGAAAGACACTTCTTACTTTTAGAATCACTTAAAAACCCATGAGTCTTTTAGTTGAAGAAAGAACTCATAGAACTCAGAAAATCACTTTGAATGTGTTTAGAAAGCTTGTGTATGCTCAGAATACGAAATGATCAAGTTACAAAATAAGTTGAGCTTTGGTTCTATTTATAACAAACTTTTGTAACTATCAGTAATCGATTAAACGCGCCTAATAATCGATTAAAACGCTCATGTAATCGATTAAAACAACCTTGTAATCGAGTAATGTGTTCTACAAATTTCTGGACATGAGCAACGAGCAAAATAATTGATTATTCCGTCTTGTAATCGATTAAGATAGCAAGCTTCAATTTATCAAAATACACTATGTAATCGATTACGGTATTTGGTAATCGATTAAATCAGGAAGCTTTGTAAAATAGAATAAGCTATGTAATCGATTACAGCATTTGGTAATCGATTAAGACAGGAAGACCATATTTTCAATTAAGCCTGTGTAATCAATTACTACCTATAGGTAATTGATTCTTCTGGAGAGTCTTAAAACCATGTATAGCAATGTAAAGCTTTGTAATCGATTACTATCTATTGGTAATCGATTAAAGTGTTTCAATAAAGCAGTGTATGTGAAAACAAAGGTTAAATAATTGATTATTCCAATAGGTAATCGATTACTTTGTTAATGAAAGATTTTCCAGAATGAACCAAGAACAATTTAATCGATTATATCTTTAATGTAATCGATTACAACAGTATAAAAACAATTTTTCCAAAAAACCTTTAAGTCAAAATAAAACCTTAGTAAAGAATTAAAAGCTTTGTTTGATTTTCATGAAAACCACTTTGTTAAATCAATGAATGAATAATTGAATGTATAAATGCATGGATCAATTAGATTGTTTTCCTTTTACATGAAATTCCAAGTCTTCAAGCATGTTGAAAGCACAAAAACTCTTCTTGTATCAAAGACTTCCAAACATCATGAAGCTCCTCTGTGTCCAACACTTGGATGACTTCTAATTGACTTAGGAATCTATGCATAGTACGAGATCGTGAGGAGTCATGATCTGCCTTAGAGTCAATAGAAGAAGATATAGAGTTCCTATGAAAAGCTATATTTAGTCAATAAAGAGAGATGATACTTTATCCTTGCTCTCGACTAAATGTTAATGACAATGTGAGGGATGATGGAGACACGATATCCAAATTAGAAAGGTAGGTCTCTTGATCAACTCAATTATTTATGTGGCCATAGCACATTGCTAGTGTCTTATGTGGTCATTAAATGAATTGGGCACGTTAAAAGAGTTTGATTGGTCCAAGTTTATTTATGTCAGTGATTAATTGGGCCTAATGGGTCACACACAAAGTTTATTCTTTGTTGCAAGTTATAGCAAGTTTGGGCCAATAATTAGTTATTGGGCTTTATCAAGACTATGAGTTAAATTGGGTTAAAGTGTGACTTCAAGCCCACTTGAATCATGCACCCTATTTGGGGCATTAGTGGTAAAATTGGTTTCTCCACTAATGGACCCAAATGTGTTGACAGGCCCAATGGGCCTTGGGCCATGAATCCTAGTAAGTCAAGGAGTTGACTTGACCAAAATAAGTTTTGGGCAAATTCGAAATTTAAATTTGAAATTTGAATTTTGAAATTTGAAATTTTGAATTTTGAATTTTGAATTTGAATTCATATTCAAATTACGAAATGGGATAAGATTGAATTTATATTGGAATTTAAATTTGAAATTTGAAATTTGAAATTTGAATTTGAATTTTAAATTGTATGAGGTTAGGTTGTTGAGGATAATTTAAATTATCTAAATGAATTATTCAATAAAGATTGGATAAAGATTCTCTCAACAAACATTATCATTTGAATTCAGAATTCAAATGAGTTTTGTTGCAACAAACTTTGGAGGGATGAGAGAGAGAAAAAGGTGGTTTTGATGAGAGGATCTTGATAGATTCTTTTTCAAATTATTTGCAACAAATGGATAGGATCCATTTACTTGGATTTTGAATTCAAGTCTTGCAAGAGCGGAACAAACTCAAGGATGTTCTAGTAACATCTTGAATTTCAAAATTCTCAACAACTGGGGCTGATTTGGAGTGAGAGGATAATGCAATGCAACAACCTCATCTCACCTTAAATAGGCACCTATGTGGGGAGGATATAGAAAGAAAAATTTCATCCCTTCCACTCTTAGTTCTGAATCAAGTTCTAGTTTTTCCTCTACCTCATCTTGTCTCCTCTTTTGCTGCACCTTCACCTGACCTCAAGGCACCTTCATAGTCTTGAGAAAAGAAACCAAATACTTGAAAGCCTCATATCTTGCATGCGCCTGGCAAGCCACCAAGGAGAAGGAAGAATCAAGGAGAAGAAGAAGTTATCACTTGCAAGGAGATAACTGTGTGGATCACCATTGAGGGTGTCATCTTCTTTGAGCCTTCAAGTAATAAAGGTATTTCTAAAACCCCAACATGTTTCAATGAGTAATTTCTAAGCACACACACATAAGGTGCATAGATGGTCTATATTTCCGCATAATTTTTTTTTTGTTTTTACCCTCATGTGAGCACACCGTGGTTTGACCAAGGTGCTGCATTTTTTTGAACTTTCAGATGGTGTTGGTCCTGAGTGTAAGCCAATAGTACCCTATGCACACCACTTGGTAGCAAAGGAGCATCCTCCGGTGGGAAGGCTGCAGATCCCTTCATGGAGTTCAGGCATGACATATACTGCCTGCTTGTTGTCCAGACACTTGAGTAGAGATATTGCCAGTCCTCTTTTGAACAACTCATCATCAAGGATGATGTAGTAGTTGGCCTTCATTTTTAGACGCCGCGCTTTGTTTTCATCTGACGGTAGCGTCCCTTGAATCAATAAATTTTTGTAGGGGTCAGCTAGTTTGGTTCCTTCTCTTCCCCTGCCATGACTTCTTGGGTGTCCACAGTAGGGGTTTGGATCATTTCCTGGATAATAATCTTGAAGTGCCCAGTCTTTTCGGTGTTGGCTAACTTGGAGAGTATGTCTACTCTAGTATTGCTCTCCTTGGGTATATTGTACATTTATGAAACACTCAAAGTTGTTAATGAGCATTTTTGTAGTGTGATAGTACCAGAGGAATATGGTTTACTTAGTCTGACAAGTGTCAGTGCTATCTTCTCTATCATATGATATGGCTTCTCAGCATCATGGAGGATATAGTTGTGAAGTAGATGGGAAGCTTATATTTCCCTTCTTGCACAAGGGTTGAGCTAACGACTTCGTCAGCTACTAAAAGATAAAGGAGTGATGGCTCTCCTAGTCTGGGTCGACTCAGGACCGGTGATGTGGCAATGATCTTCTTGAAGGCCAGGAAGGCTTGCTTGTAGGCTTTGTGCCATAGGAAGGGCTCAGTTTTTCTAAGTAGCTTGCAGAAAGCCTTTGCTTTTTCGACTAGTTTCAAAATAAACCTAGATAGGGATGCTAGCCGGTCTTTAGCTTCTAGACTCCTGAACGCTGGTAGTGCTGTGCATCTCTAGTATTGTTGTGCACTTGTCGGGGTTGGCTTCTATTCCTCGGTGTGTGATGATGAAACCTAGAAATTTTCCTCCGTCGACCCCAAAGGTGCATGTTTTTGGGTTGAGGCGCATATCATATTTACAGATTTCTCCAAAAACCTCTTTTAGATCTGCCACATGTTGAGCTATGCTTTGATATTTGACAACCATGTCATCAACATATACCTCGACATTTTGTTTGATCTGTTGCTTGAAGATGCGGTTCATGTTAGACTATGTGCAGGCTTACCAATGTCGTCGCAGGTTACAAATTATATAAAGAGATTGTCTCCACTAGGACTTGAGCTACTAGTTATTTTAGATAAAAGTAACTGTTTAATAGTTACGAAAAATAAAGTTGATATGAATATCATGGGTTTCCAAAAATAACGGAATTATGCATCTTTGGGATGTGCCTTGTTAAGGTTAGTCTGTGCACATTTGTCATCTTTCGTTGTCTTCTTTTACCATAACAACATTGGCAAGCCAGGTGGAGTACCAGACCTTCATGATGAACTTAGCTTTGAGTAGTTTGTCCACCTATTCTCTGACTGCCTCGCACCGCTCATCGCCCATCTTCCTCTTCTTTTGTGATATTGGCTTGTCTTGAGGGCAGATGGTCAGTTTGTGGTATATGATACTTGGTGGATGCCTAGCATGTCAGATGGTTGCAAGATAAATAGGTCTACATTTTTTGCGGAGGACGTTAGCTATGTGCCAGTGCTCATGGCTAGTGAAGTCCTTCCTGAGCTGCGTGCGCTGCCCGGATTTGGGTTCGAGCTACAGCTTGATGAGTTCTTCAATAGGCTTCGGGCCCTTGTTGATGGTGTCGTCATGCGGATCCACGTCGAATGCGCCATCTTGACTTGTGCCGTAGACGGTAAGGGTTTGTATTAAAGACCCTTCATCCACGTTCATGACCTGGTTGGTACCACCTAATGTGGGGTGATGTTTGTCAGGCTCCTTGTTGGGAGGATATGGTGCCACTTTTAGGCTCTTTGCATAGCACTTTTGGGCTTGATTTTATCTGTTTTGACAGTCACTTTTCCTCCCGTCAAGGTAGGGAACTTTATCATGAGATGAGGCATAGAGAAGATGGCTCCAAAGCAAAGTAAGAGGTGTCTGCATTGACAGTCAAATACCTAATCTTGAAGCTCTTAGAGAGATGGCCTTGACCAAAGGTGGCATGAGGTCTATGTAGCCTCTGATCTCTACTCTCTGCCCTGCAAAATTGAGGAGAGGTCTAGAGTGAGGATGGAATGTGTTTGATGAGACCTCAAGTCTCTAGAATTTCTTCCAGTACAAGATGTCCGCAAATCTGTCTTGGTCATGAGGACTGTGGATACCCTGAAGTTGGCGACCACAACGGAGACCACCATGGGATCGTCCTGGTTGACATGATTGATGCCCTTGAAGTCCCTGTCAGTGAATGTGATGGGTGTGAGACTCCGTGGTAGTGGACCATCGACACAGTTGATATCGATGTCCCAGATAACATGGAGGTATTGGTTTTGTGACTGGTTGGACATCCCTCCATAGGAAAATCCACCTGTGATAGTGTTCATTACACCTTAGATTTGCTGGGTGGGCTCATTTTCTTGTTCTTTTGGAGGTTGGCGTTCACGACTTGGCTGGTAGTACCTCTGCCTCCCTTTGTCTTCTGCTTTGTCTCTTCTCCTATCAGCATTCTGATTCCTGAGTTGATCCTCTTGGTCTTCACTGAGTTTGATTCCTGCTGGGTGATTGTTGGATCTTTTCACTAACCGGGATAAGTACCCAGCTTGTATGGGTTCTTCAATTTTGTCTTTTAGGCCCCAACAGTCTTCTATGTTGTGACCTCTACTGCGATGGTATTTGCAGTATTTGGTATTATCGGACCCCAGCCTAGAAGGAAGTGGTGGGGGCAGTTTCATGGGTATCTCCGTGTTGAAGGCCTCCTCCATGAAGTGGTGTAGCGCTCTTACCTAGATCCCTTTGGGAGAGGTTTCCGCTTGTCCGGATTATGCCTTTTGTCCGACTTGTGTGAGTCGATCTTGGTTACTCCTTCCTATTTGTCGCATTTTTGTCGGGGTTGTTGGACCTCATTCTTGAACCTCGACATCTCCTCCATCTAAATGTAACCCTTGGCTCGTTTGCATAACTCGTCCATGCTAATAACATAGGGTATCAACAAACTTACCTGGTTGCAGTGCTAACAGTTTGGAGGGTAATGCTACCTCTGGGTTGAGGTTTCGGATCTGGACGACTATTCATCAAAATCAATCCGTGAACCTCCAAAGAGACTCATTGTTTGCCTGTTGTAGACTGGCCAATCTGGCAGAAGTGATGCAGTATGATCTGCTGGTTGCGTAATGCATGCTGAAGCGTTCGACAAGATAGTCAAAGCTATCAATGAACCTTAGGGGGAGCCCCCTATACCATCTCAATGAAAACAGTATGAACAACACATAAGAACCAAGAGGGGGGTGAATTCGTTGATCTTGGACAATTAAAAATTCTTAAACAATCAAAGTTAAGAAGATCGTATCACAAAACAATCCAAGAGAGCTTTCAACCAATCAAACACCACTACTCAAAGAATGGAATCAAAGACTTTTTTGTTGATTGTGAAATGCAGCACCAATGAATGACAAGTTATAACAGCAAAAAAAGATAAAGATGAAATAGTCAATACAAGGATTTATACTGGTTCACTTCTCAGCCTATAGAAGCTACATCTAGTTCTTCTAACTAACAAGTTAAAGTTCCACTAATAACACTTTGTTTCTTACAAGGTATTTACAACCACTCTCAGTCACACCTAGATCAAGAACAAGATTTCTGACTCACTTAGGATCTCTTTGATCAAGACATAGAGAAAACCTATCTTTACTCTTACCTCTAAAACACCTATTCTAGAAAAGCCTTAAGAAAAACTATTGTTATAACTACACACAAAAAAAATTCAAAAGATCTTACAAACAAGTTGTATGAAAGGAAACCACCTGATGATCCAGTAATGATGTATGCAAAATATTACCAGACTTGAATCAATGGTGAAAGAAGCAACTTCAGAATTTTCCTTCAAAACTTCTTTTGAAACTTGCCCAAAAAGAAATCCTCTTTAGAAATATTGAAGCTTGAGGATTTATGGATCTAAGACAGTTTAGCACTTGAAATCTTTTCTTCCTACAGAAAGCTTATGAAAATACTTTGATAATTCATTGTGTCTTTTGAAAACACCCAACAAATATTTATAGAAATCAGTTTGTAACTGTTAGTAATCGATTAATTCACTAATGTAATCGATTAAATTCACTTATGTAATCAATTAATAACTCTTTTAATCAATTAAACTGTTCTTGAACTATCTGCAAAAGAATTATGAGCAATGTAATTGATTAATTCGCAATGTAATCGATTATCATATGAAGTCTTTGTTATAAAAACGCGCCAAGTAATCGATTACAACGATATCGTAATCGATTATCACAGGAAGACTTTTCTGTGATTTTGTGTAGTGTAAACGATTACCATACTCTTGTAATCGATTGAAGTGTTCTTGAAAGCTTAAGTAATATATTACCATTTGCAGGTAATCGATTAAACCAGTGAAAAATTATTTTTCCAAAAACTAAACATGGAACACTTAGCTTTGAATGCAATCATGAAAATCTTATGTTTCAGAAAAGGTTTTTCACAAAACTTGTGCTTTTATGAAAACATGAATGTAAAACCATGAATGAGCTTTATACAATGGATCATAGGAAGTCTCACTTAGACATACACAAATTACAACTACCAATCAATTGATTTGGCATGTAAAAAGCCTAAATACTTTGCTGCCTAAGAGACTGAGCTTCTTGATCCTCTTGAGCTCCCCCTGACTCTAACAGTCAATGCTGCCCCTTTGAGAGACGTGGGGAAGACACGACACATGACTGCATCTTTTTTGGTGTAAAGGTTTGCCTGGGTGAGGAAACATCCGAAGTTCATCTGGGCAGTGGTGCCATCGTACCGCTCTAGGTTGAGTGATTTCCATCTCAGGGGTAGGTCGACTCCATGATGGCCCGGTCAACAAAAAGATGTCGTTGAGTCATCCTCCTTTCCGAATGATGGACATGTGATAAATTAGGTCGTCTTGAGTGTTGATGGTGTGTTAGTTGTATGATTCCCTTTGAAAGAGAGATTCTGAATGCCTTTGGCAGTTGGCAGTTGGAGAGATTCTGAATGCCTTTGGCAGTTAGAGCAGGAGCTTCAAACAAAGTATAGTGACATTTTACTCTAGGAGGAGTTCCTTTGGTTCCAAAAATCTTGTGAAAAATGGCTAAAGTTTGGGCACAAGGATACTAAGTTCTTCCATGCTCAAACGATCACCCTACGGAAGAGAGACAAAATTCATGACCTTTTCTTGGACGAAGGAATGTTGCACATTGAGCCTAACACCTTGAAGCATGAGGCTCTCAAGTATTTCTAATCTCTCTTCTCCATTAAGACTAATACCTCTTTGTCGACTCTCTAGATTTTAGATATCCCAAAGCTAACTCAAGGAGAGATATAATAGCCTAATTACCTTGGTCTCCATGGATGTGGTTAGATAAGAAACTAGGAGTATGAAATCCTTCAAAGCCCTTGGGCCAGATGTATTTTAGCTTTTGTTTTTCAAGCAGTAGTGACATGTTGAAAAGAATGATATATGTGATATGGTCCAAGGTTCCTTTCATAATGGCTTTGTCGATTCGATCATCCTTGAGACTTTACTTGTTTGGATCCCTAAGGTGAACCATCCATCTAACCTGGGAGAGTTTCGACCCATTAGCTTGTGTAACGTCACTTATAAAATCACCTCCAAAGTTTTAGCTGCTAGAATCCGCCTTCTCTTTCTTGATGATCTAGTTGGCCCTTTTCAAAGAAGTTTCCTCCATAGTTCAGGAACAACAAACAATTTTATTCTTGACTAAGAAGTTATTCATTACATCCAAAAGTGAAAGGCCAAACATGGGATCCTTGCCATTAAATTTGATTTGGAGAAGTCATATGATAGAGTTAGATAGGACTTCCTATAGGATACGTTGTAGGACTTTAGTTTCCTGCCAAGGTTGAGAAAGAACAATGGAACTCACCAAACCAAGTGGGGGGTGAATTGGTGTAAAATCAAATTGTCAAAAATAGAGTTTTAAAACTTTTGTTGCCCAAAGGATCATATTACAACTTTATTTTAAAACAATATTGAATCAATCACCAGAACATAGTACCCTATTTGTTAAAGTGCATTAATTTGAAATATCTTTGAAACTTAGCAAATTGATAAAGAATGCAATAGAGAGATGAGAGTTAGAGAGAATATAGAGAACAAGATTTATACTGGTTCACTCTCTATTTCTAAAGAAGCTAACCTAGTTATATAATTCAACCTAAATTAGATTTTCACTATGCAATGTGAGTTTTACAAGCAATCACAATCAATTTCAAATTCTACCCAGAAAATGAAACTTAGACACCCAACCCTAGGGTCCTTAGTGAATCTAAGCCTAAGAAAAACCTACTCTTAACTTCAAACTAGAAATAACTATTCTAGCATGCAGTAAAATCCTTGCACATTCAATAACAGTGTGTAAAAAACATATGAAACATAATCAAAGAAAGATACAACCTTTACATTCAAATGCAAGAAAAAAGACTTGATTGAATGGACTTCTCTTGATCTCAAGTGTGTTTACAACTCACTAATCACATAACCCTCAAAGAAACTTTACTTTAGAAAACTCCAAGAAACGAAAACTAAACTTTGAGTTGTAAAAGTTCATTTTCTTCTCTATTGAAAGTAAGAACACAAGGGGAGTATATATAGAAAAAATAGTTACAATTGCCTCTAATTGATTAAATTGACAATGTAATCGATTATTTCGTCAAATTAATCGACTACATTTCCCATTTAATTGATTAAAGTGTTATTTCCCAATTCTGGAAAATATTCAAGAACAAAGTAATCGAATACACTTGATTTAACCGATTAAAGTGTTCTTGATCATGTCTGGGAACATTTTCTAGAAAAATGCAATTGATTACTAAATCCTCATAATCGACTAAACCAGAGACAAATAAGAAAACAGTCATGGTCTCAATTTGAACTGTGTAATCGATTAGGAATATATGGTAATCGATTAAACTAATGCTATGATTTCTCTGCAAGTTCTCAAAGACTTATGTAATCAATTACACACAAGAGGTAATCGATTAAACCAGTGAGTTATATAGAACAAATCATATATCTTATTTTAGAAACTATTTTCCTACTTCTATATGATGATGCATGATGTACACACAAATTGACTAAGGATAAAAACAATAAGCAACACAAATGTCACTCAATCTAGAGTTCAGTATGTAAAAGTCAAAACTCTTGGTAGAATAATGTTCTCTTTGCAAATGACCATTGGCACATCAACATTGTTGGTCGCAGGGTCAAAATCAATCATGTTTAGTTGGTTAATCTTTTCATTTAGTATAATCCTAGCCAAGCTTGGACTCTGCCTTCGCTCAACTTCTCTATGTTAAACATGGATGGTAGCTTTATTCCTAGCGTTGGCTTCACGGGGATCAGAGGAGTCATTCGAGATTGTGTTGGTAAATGGTAATTTGGATTCTCCATTTGTACAGGTCTTCGGGGTCACATTTTGGCTGAGATGTTGGCCTTAAAACATGGTCTCCTTTATGCATGGGATTGAGGTATGAGACAAATAGTAGAGACATTGCTACAAGCTTAAATGTTGGTCATGAGGACTGCCTACATCTTCTCTGCCATGGTGATATATTTCATCCAATAATGGAAATTGTCAAGAGGGATTGGAATTATTCTATCATTCATATGTCTCGGGATGCTAATAGAGTTGTTGATATTATGGTAAAGTGGAGTTCTCACAATGGCGAGGGAGCCATGGAATGGACCTTCCCTCCAAATAATGTTCTTGTGGAACTGGGTTTTGATTTAGCCTGTGTGCATTATTTCGTTTCTTTATCTTTCTTTTCATATGTACTAAAAAAAACTAATAGGTGTGGATTACATTAATATATATATATATATATATATATATATTATTAGTATATTTATAAGTCTTTTTTGAACATGGATAAAAACCAACATAACATGTGCAATCGCACGGCTACCTTGAATTCATTTCTGAAAAAGAAAGAATTATTATGTAATGAAAATTTTTACAAACTTGAAAGAAAATTATATAATTCTGAAATGTGTGCTTATAGTACAACCATGGCAATTTTTAGGAGTGACTCAGTGTTAAACAATACTTGGGTGTCTTAGATTCAGGGGGAATCTAAGGGTGTGCTATTAGTGGCTTAGAAATTACTATTGTAATCAGGAGTGAAAAGACATAATACTTGTTTACATTCAAGCTTTGATTATTGGAATCCTTCACTGGTTTGTGAGGGAGAACTAGACATAGCTCTATTTGAGAGAACCAATATAAACTATGTATTTCTACCTCTTAAGTTAATTAATTAGTATTCTCTTAAGCTTATCTTGACACACATTATCATACAAGTTTTCTTTTGAAAATGTAACACCTTGACAAATTACAACTTAGGTTGATAGAGGAAACTCTGTGTTGTGTCTTTTGTGTTGGTGCGTATTTAATCATAGTGATTATATGTTTTAAATTATTTATTTTCATGCATTATATATATGTGTGCGTGTGTGTGTGTATGTATGTGATTTGTGATAACCCTCATTATGGCGCGGTTGGCGCCAGATCCCGCGCTGGTAGCGCCAGGGATCTTTGGAAGAAAATCCTGTTAAGGGTGTGGCGCGGATGGCGCCAGGGATGGCGCTGATGGCGCCAGACCCACTGGAACTTGACGCCCAGGGCGCCAGATCCACGCGAGGGGCGCCAGAGGTTTTGCAGTCGCTCGGGTAGCGCCATAGGTGGCGCAGACGGCGCGGGAAGGGGTCTGGAAAACCAACTTTCACTGGTTTTCCACGCGGTCAGCGCCAGGTGTGGCGTGGACGGCGCCATAGGTTAGGGGAGGTTAGCGCTGATGGCGCCAGTGTGGCGCGGGTGGCGCCAAAGGTTTCTGAAGTTGGCGCTGGGGGCGTGGGAGTGGCGCTAATGGCGCCACATACACCGCCATGGTGGCACAGATAGCACTGGAGCTGGCGCGGATTGCGCCAGAGCTCGGGCAGGCCCAATATTAAAGGTCAAAACGCAAAAACTGAAGAATCACCTTGAGCAAGCCCAAGCTTCCTAGGACCATATATGTTGGCCTAAACACTTCCCAAAGACCTATAAGCTTGTGAGAATCACCTTGAAAGCATTAATCCTTCATCAAGTACCTTGAAAAACCCCTTTTGAGTGAGAATCCTTCTCTCAAGGAAAAGCTCAGAGACTTGAGTTTGGCTGAGAACTGCGGCTTGGAAAGGACACCAGAGCTTGGGAAAGCTGTCCTTCAGCCTTCTTGGTCGTCACTGAGGTAAGAAACTCAAGTTTCTCCGGTTAATTTTGAATTTGGGGTTTTCTGGATATTGTGACCCATACTGAGCTGGGGCTAGAATTAGCCCAGGGTCCTATTGAGAAACTTGTTTAGAACTGTCCAGTGATGAAGGATTAGCTTTCAGTTTTTGATTAGGTGAACTTTGAATCTTGGCTCTGTGATATGCATGTGTGGCTGTGTAATGAGTCATTTGTTGTTCTCTGGACATGCATGAGCCTTGATTGAGTTTGTGTTGAGCCTGAAAGGCTAATTGAACGGTGCATTGGTTGAGGTTTAGATCGTTCCAGTGAGTTATTGAATTATGGGCTATTGTGAGCCATAACTTAGGCATGTGCGGTACATTGAGTCTGTGGTGACTGAATTGCTCTAGTTCAGCTGTGATGGACCTTGTGTGGTCTGTAAGAAGCCTAGTGTGGGCTGAGATTGATTGAACCCTAGGATGGGGGATTTCTGAAAAGATATGTTTGTGATTGAATGCCTGTTGAATTGGTTTTGATATGGATATATGCCTTGGATAGGGCTTGACACTGAGGGTGTCAGTGGCGGGAGCCACCGAGCAGGGACAGGATTGCAGAGTGATATCTTGCCAGGTAAGTTCAGTGTCCCTGGGGATAATTTCCCATCATGTGTGCCACACCACACTCCAGGGGAGTGGTGGTCATTTCATGATGCATGCATTGGTAGTTGCATTTTCATAATGATATATGTATGCATCTGTGATTGTTATATGATATGCTTGTGATAGATCTATTGCTCATTAGATAGACGTTGATGATATCCGTCGGGCGTTGAGGTATCTCCGCCATGTTATTGAAACAGGCGTTGAGGTAGCTCTGCCATGTTACTAAGATAGGCGTTTAGGTAGCTCCGCCATGTTTGTTGATTTAGCGTTGAGGTAGCTCCGCCAAGTTTGGATGTTTAATATATTGTTATGAGGGTCAGTGTGCCATTTGCTTGTGATTGCCTGATGTATGTGTTGTGGAAAGTGGGCCAGGGTGGAGGAGATTCCTCCAAGGACCCTGAGCTTACTGAGATGTGAATCTCACCCCGTGTGGGGATTTATGATTTCAGGTGACTCTTCTGGCAGAGGAGAGCAGTCTCAGGGCAGGAGGCCCCAGTAGAGACTTGGGCAACTTGATTGAGAAGCAACAGGGAGAGCTGAAGGCTCAGTTTTATTTTGATAGTATTTTGTCCCTAGATGAGGGATGGTGTGTGTGTACACCTATGATGTATAGTTCTGTATACCCTCGGTGAGGGCAAATATTCTTTTGTATCACCACGGTGTGGTGAAGACATTGTTGTATATGTATGTACAAAACTATTTATGATATGAGATGAATTTCCTCCTGAATATATTGTGGATATGTATTTATCTGTCTATGGTCATGTATGATAAACTGGATCAGCAGGGGCGTGATTTATATGCCTTGTATGAATGATGGCTTTAATTTGTTTTATTCCATACATAATACATCAAGAAAAGCGATTCTGTGCTTCCGCTGAGTTGTTAATTGTGAAATAAGCGCTAAACTGATATTATTAATGATAACGCACCGGAGGCCTACGGGGTGTTACATTTAATGGTATCAGAGCGGTTTCTTGATAAGAACATTATGTATGGAACTTGATTTGGTGCTTGTCTGTGGTTGTTTGACATGAGCATTGCATGGGGGTACATTAACTGTGGGCCTGATCAACTCACTGTGTGATGTACATGTGTAGTGCTATGGTGAGACCTAGAAGCACCAGTGGGGCTACCAGTGCCCAGTCTATCCAGTTGCGGCTGCACTAGCCACCATGCAGCAAGAGTTAGCTGCTAATAGACAGACTCAGGAGGAGATGCAGCGAGAGATGGCTGCAACCCGAGAAGTTAATGAAGCCTTGATGAAGGCTAACCAGGACTTGCTAGAGGAGGTGAAGAATCTCAGGAGGGATGACAGAGTATCCTCCACACCTCCTACCCATGATGGCGAGGGTAGTCACCAGCAGGTTGGTGGGAGCCACCTGCAAGGGGACCAAATGTCCCAGATAGAGGCTGAGAGTGATCCAGCAGCCAGAGGGAAAATGCTGATTACCTTCAGGTAGCATGACCCTCCAGTGTTCTCAGGTGACTATGATCCAGTGGCTGCAGCAAGGTGGTTGCAGGCCCTAGAGAAGATTTTTGAGGTGATGGAGTGCCCCGATCACCATAGGTTGCTGTATGCAACCTATATGCTTCAGGGCGACGCCCACGAGTGGTGGAAGACCACAGTCCAGCTTCTGAGAGGTCGGGGAGAGATGATTACCTGGCGGTTGTTCGAGGCCTGCTTCCTGGATATGTATTTCCCTACAGATGCCCGGGAGCAGAAGCAGGCGGAGTTTGATGGACTCGTCCAGGGGACCCTGACGGTGGACGAGTATCTGGCCCAATTTAACGAGTTGGCCCAGTATGCACACTTCAGGAGACCTTTGCCCGAAGCTGAGATTCTAGCAGCTAAGTTCCTGAGGGGACTTAGGGATAATATCCAGGTGTTAGTGGCCGGCAGTGGGTCACGTGATATGGATACCTTGGTGAGACAGAGTCGCCAAGTTGAGGATATTCTGCGGAGACAGAGAGGCAGACAGTCTACTCCCTCAGTCAGACAGGAGGGGAGAAGGCTCAGTAGTTCTGGTCCACCCGGAAAGGGGAAGGGCAAGGAGGTAAGAGTTTCCGTTCCCTCTGATAGATTCAAGAGGGGCTCAGCCCGGAAGAGATCAGTCCCCAAGTGTTCAGCTTATGGGAAGGAGCACATGGGGGCATGTGCTTCAGCTTAGATTATCTGTTTTCGATGTGGCAAGCCAGGCCACATATCCAGAGAGTGCCCTCAGGCAGAGAGTCGGGCGCAAGCTGCTCCAGCAGAGATGACAGCACCCACAACAGGACGGGTGTATACAGTAGATGCCAGGGAAGCAGCCAGAGCTCCAGATCTGATCAGAGGTACAGTTCTGATCGATGACTGTGATGTTAGAGTAATGTTTGATTCTGGAGCTACACATTCCTTCATACATGATGTGGTTGTTGATAGGCTCAAATTGCCTAAGTTCAGTTTTGTCCCTCCGATGGAGGTTACCACTGCATCTAGAGAAAGATGTCAGCTGAGCACACGTTGCAAGGACGTGCAGTTTGTGTATGAGGACAGAACCTATGTGATAGATTTGTTCTGTCTAGCTATGCCTACCCTGGAGATGATTCTGGGTATGGACTGGATGACCAAATATGGCGTGATGCTAGACTATTGTCAGAAGAGGGTAGTTGTGCCTTCTGACGAGGCAGGTTCGAGTTCCACCGCGTTCCTATCAGTCTTGCAAGCTCGCACGGCACTTATGGAAGGAGCTCAGGGCTACATCTTCTTGGGTGTGACAGAAGATAAGCCAGGTGTTGATTTATCTCAGATCCCTGTGGTGAACGAGTTCATGGATGTGTTTCCTGAGGAGATAACTCAGCTACCACTTGAGAGGGAGATAGAGTTCTCCATAGATCTGGTTCCTGGTGTGGGACCGATTTCTGTGGCACCTTATCGTATGGCTCCTCTGGAGTTGAGGGAGCTGAAAGTGCAGTTAGAGGACTTGCTGTCCAAACAGTTTATCAGATCGAGTGTCTCGCCTTGGGGAGCACCGGTGATCTTTGTGAAGAAGAAGGACAACAGTATGAGACTCTGTGTAGATTACAGGCAGTTGAATAAGGTTACTGTGAAGAACAAGTATCCTCTGCCTCGTATTGATGATCTGTTAGATCAGCTGAGGGGAGCCAGGGTGTTCTCCAAGATAGACCTGAGATCCGGATATCATTAGATTCGGATCAAGCCAGCAGACATACCTAAGACAGCCTTCCAGTCTAGGTATGGTCACTTTGAGTATCAGGTCATTCCGTTTGGTCTGACGAATGCTCCAGCAGTGTTCATGGATTATATGAACAGGGTATTCAGACCTTTCTTGTATCAGTTTGTGGTGGTGTTCATCGATGACATTCTGATCTACTCCAAGACGGAGATAGAGCATGCCGAGCATCTTAGGACGGTCCTTCAGATTTTGAGGGATAAGCAACTGTATGCTAAGTTGGCCAAGTGTGAATTCTGGTTATCAGAAGTAAAGTTCCTTGGCCATGTGATCTCAACAGCTGGTGTATCAGTGGATCCCAGCAAGATAGAGGCAGTGATGTCTTAGGAGAGGCCCAAGGACGTATCTGAGATCCGTAGTTTCCTGGGATTGGCTGGCTACTACAGAAGGTTTATTTAGGGGTTTTCGCAATTGGTGATACCTCTGACTCGACTCACACGAAATGGGGGTTCCTTTTGTTTGGACCCATGAGTGCGAGCAGTGTTTTCAGGAGCTGAAAGAGCGATTGACCACAGCTCCAGTGTTGACTCTTCGTGATCCTGAAGGAACGTTTGAGGTGTTTTGTAATGTGTCCAAGAGGGGACTGGGATGTGTGTTGATGCAGGATCAGAAGGTGGTTGCCTATGCTTCCAGGCAACTGAAGCCTCATGAAGAGTCTTATCCTACTCATGATTTGGAGTTGGCAGCTGTGGTGTTTGCCCTGAAGATATGGAGGCACTATTTGTATGGTGCCAAGTTGATAGTGTTCAGCGACCACAAGAGTCTCAGATACCTCTTTGATTAGAAAGAGTTGAATATGAGACAGAGACGTTGGATGAAATTCTTGAAGGACTATGTTTTCGAGTTGAGATACCATCCAGGTAAGGCCAATGTGGTTGCTGATGCTTTGAGCAGGAAGAATGTGGCTGCTGCATGTTTGATGATCTCTGATTGCAAGCTGATAGAGCAACTTAGAGACATGCACCTGACAGTGACAGAAGGTGCACATGGTCTTGAGTTGAGCAAGACCAAGGTAGATAATGAGCTGATCAGAAGAATCCGAGAAGCTCAGTGTAACGCCCCCTTCTCCATGAGGGTCATTACCAAGCATAACCACAACACACAGATAATTAATCAGAGTTATAAGCAGTTTGGAAGCACATATATAAGAGTGACATCAACAAATGTCATCATCAGATACACTGTACATATCATATGGGGAATATACAAAATCTCTGCTCAGGTACAAAACTGTACAAATAACCCCTC
>PYAF01003842.1:73839-94147 GCA_007407185.1 Glycine tomentella
AAACTGAGTTTCTAGGCCACTTGTGGCGCGACTCGCGCCATCCATGGCGCCACCCGCGCCAGCTCCCCGAGGCCACGGCGCTAACCGCGCCAGCACGGCGCTATCCGCGCCACAACCCAGACAGGGTTTTCTGCTTAAGAGTCCTTAAACATGAGCTTAATCTCAGCTTAATTACATACGTAAAATTCAAGGCATTACACTCAGCAGCAAGATGAGTCTGTGAGGGCCCTGATTGGTCAACAGGATGTCTCCTGGGGGGATCACGACTTGGTGAAGTACCAAGGTCGTATTGTGGTGCCTGAGGGCGAGTTAAGAGATGTTGTCCTATCTGAGGCACATAAGGGCCAGTTCAGCATTCATCCAGGAGCCACTAAGATGTATCATGACCTGAAGAGGAATTTCTGGTGGCCAGGGATGAAGAGAGACATAGCTGAACATGTGACAAAGTGTTTGGTGTGTCAGAAGGTAAAGATTGAGCATCAGAGACCATCCAGTTTGCTTCAGCCATTAGAGATCCCTGAGTGGAAATGGGACAGCATTTCCATGGATTTCGTGGTGGGATTACCGAGGACTCAGAGTGGATGTGACTCCATCAGGGTGATAGTGGATAGGCTGACCAAGTCTGCTCATTTCTTGCCTGTGAAGTCTGACTACACCATAGAGAAGTTGGCCCAACTGTATGTCAGGGAGATTGTGAGATTGCATGGAGTCCCTGACAGTATAATCAGTGACAGAGATCCGAAGTTCACCTCAAGGTTTTGGGGTGCTCTTTAGGATGCCTTCGGGACCCAGCTGAGACTCAGCACAGCCTACCATCCTCTGACCGATGGTCAAACTGAAAGGACCATCCAGACTCTGGAGGATATGCTGAGAGCATGTGCCTTGGAGCAAAAGACTAGCTGGGATAGGTATCTACCTCTGGTGGAATTCTCTTACAATAACAGCTTTCATGCCAGTTTGGGCATGGCACCTTATGAGGCTTTGTATGGCCGGCGGTGCAGGACTCCAGTGTGTTGGACAGAGGTAGGAGAAAGACAGCTCCTTGGACCTGAGATGGTTCAAGAGACTTCTGAGCAGATCAAGATGATCAGAGACAAGTTGATAAAAGCTTAGAGTCGACAGAGGAGCTATTTTGATCAGAAGCACAGACCCTTGCAGTTTGAGGAGGGCGATCATGTGTTTCTGAGGCTATCTCCAGTGACGGGTGTAGGACGAGCTTTAGGTGTGAGGAAGCTGAGTCCTAGGTTCATTGGTCCATATTAGATCCTTCAGAAGGTTGGACCAGTGGCCTATCGGCTAGCTTTGCTCCCTCAGTTGTCAGGTTTACATGATGTATTCCACGTGTCTCAGTTGAGGAAGTATGTGGCTGATCCCTCACACGTGGTAGAGCCTGACACAGTTCAGATTAAAGAGAATCTGACGAGTCCTACACGACCCCTGAAGATTCTGGACAGAATGGAGAAGCAGATCCGCAGCAAGACGATTCCCATTGTCAAGGTACAATGGGAAGGTCGGACACCTGCGGAAGCAACTTGGGAGCGAGAGCAGGAGCTGCTGCAACTATATCCCGAGTTGGCTAACAGGTATGTTCCTGAATTTTGCGGACAAAATTCCTAAAAATGAGGGGTGAATGTGATAACCCTAATTATGGCGCGGTTTGCGCCAGATCCCGCGCTGGTAGCGCCAGGGATCTTTGGAAGAAAACCCTGCTAAGGGTGTGGCGCGGATTGCGCCAGACCCACTGGAACTTGACGCCCAGGGCGCCAGATCCACGCGAGGGGCGCCAGAGGTTTTGCAGTTGCGCGGGTAGCGCCATAGGTGGCGCGGACGACGCGGGAAGTGGTCTAGAAAACCAAGTTTCAATGGTTTTCCACGCGCTCAGCGCCAGGTGTGGCGCGGACGATGCCATAGGTCAGGGGAGGTTGGCGCTGATGGCGCCAGTGTGGCGTGGGTGGCGCCAAAGGTTCTGGAAGTTGGCGCTGGGGGCGTGGGAGTGGCACTGATGGCGCCACATACACCGCCATGGTGGTGTGGGTAGCGCCGGAGCTGGCGCGGATCGCGCCAGAGCTAGGGTAGGCCCAATATTAAAGGGCAAAACGCGAAAACTGAAGAAGAAAACTTCTTCTTCTTCCTCCCAACGCCTGGACCTCCATTAGAGCAAGCCCAAGCTTCCTAGGACCATATATGTTGGCCTAAACACTTCCCAAAGACTTATAAGCTTGTGAGAATCACCTTGAAAGCATTAATCCTTCATCAAGTACCTTGAAAAACCCCTTTTGAGTGAGAATCCTTCTCTCAAGGAAAAGCTCAGAGACTTGAGTTTGGCTGAGAACCGTGGCTTGGAAAGGACACCAGAGCTTGGGAAAGCTATCCTTCAGCCTTCTTGGTCGCCACTGAGGTAAGAAACTCAAGTTTCACCTGTTAATTTTGAATTTGGGGTTTTCGGGATATTGTGACCCATACTGAGCTGGGGCTAGAATTAGCCAAGGGTCCTGTTGAGAAACTTGTTTAGAACTGTCCAGTGATGAAGGATTAGCTTTCAGTTTTTGATTAGGTGAACTTTGAATCTTGGCTCTGTGATATGCATGTGTGGCTGTGTAATGAGTCATTTTTTGTTCTCTGGCAATGCATGAGCCTTGATTGAGTTTGTGTTGAGCCTGAAAGGCTAATTGAACGGTGCATTGGTTGAGGTTTAGACCGTTCTAGTGAGTTATTGAATTATGGGCTATTGTGAGCCATAACTCAGGCATGTGCGGTACATTGAGTCTGTGGTACTCTATTTCTCTGAGTTCAGCTGTATGAGAAGCCTAGTGTGGGCTGAGATTGATTGAACCCTAGGATAGGGGATTTTCTGAAAAGATATGTTTGTGATTGAATGCCTATTGAATTGGTTTTAAGATGGATATATGCCTTGAATAGGGCTTGACACTGAGGCTGTCAGTGGCGGGAGCCACCGAGCAGGGACAGGATTGCAGAGTGATATCTTGCCAGGTAAGTTTAGTGTCCCTGGGTATAATGTCCCATCTTGTGTGCCACACCACACTCCGGGGGAGTGGTGGTCATTTCATGATGCATGCATTGGTAGTTGCATTTCCATAATGATATATGTATGCATCTGTGATTGTTATATGATATGCTTGTGATAGATCTATTGGCCATTAGATAGGCGTTGATGATATCCGCCATGTTATTGAAATAGGCGTTGAGGTAGCTTCGCCATGTTACTGAGATAGGCGTTGAGGTAGCTCCGCCATGTTTGTTGATTTAGGCGTTGAGGTAGGTCCGCCAAGTTTGGATGGTGAATATATTGTTATGAGGGTCAGTGGGCCATTTGTTTGTGATTGCCTGATGTATGTGTTGTGGAAAGTGGGCCAGGGTGGAGGAGATTCCTCCAAGGACTCTGAGCTTACTGAGATGTGTATCTCACTCGGTGTGGGGATTTATGATTTCAGGTGACTCTTCTGGCAGAGGAGAGCAGTCTCAGGGCAGGAGGCCCCAGTAGAGACTTGGGCTGCTTGATTGAGAAGCAGCAGGGAGAGCTGAAGGCTCAGTTTTATTTTGATAGTATTTTGTCCCTAGATGAGGGATGGTGTGTGTGTACACCTATGATGTATAGTTCTGTGTACCCTCGGTGAGGGCAGATATTCTTTTGTATCACCACGGCGTGGTGAAGACATTGTTGTATATGTATGTACAGAACTATTTATGATATGAGATGAATTTCCTCCTGAATATATTGTGGATATGTATTTGTCTGTCTATGGTCATGTATGATAAACTGGATCAGCAGGGGCGTGATTTATATGCCTTGTATGAATGATGGCTTTAATCTGTTTTATTCCATACATAATACATCAAGAAAAGCGATTCTGTGCTTCCGCTGAGTTGTTAATTGTGAAATAAGCGCTAAATTAATATTATTAATGATAACGCACCGGAGGCCTACGAGGTGTTACATGATTAGTTTAAAGAAATTTGACAGAGAAATAGAAACTATTTAAGCTAGATTTCGATCCGGGCAACAATCGCATTGCGCTTGAATCGTAATATAATTTGTCTCTGTGTGAGTAGACTCTTTGTGAGATTTACTCTGTGTACACGTATTCCTAGGAAGGTTAGCATAATAATCAAGGAAATTAACACATTAATCTAGACATTTAAGATAAGATTTACCAGTTTTGTCGAAAATAGTTTTTACCATTTTTGCATATGCCTACCCTATCCATTTCTTGCTAAAACTTCAAAAGCAAAACTACCTACTTACGGAACCCTTTGGCACATCCAACATGGCCAGCAAATGGTAATTCAAACTTGTCAACTTAGCTTATCAATAGCATTAGGCATAGCTTTGTACCACTTCTCATCATCTGTCACCATTTCTTCTCCAAAACCCAAAACTTGAACCTTTATTTTCTTCTTCTTGCACGAGATCCATAGTAGTGTCTTGAGATTCCTTCTCTCAAAGCTTTGGTAAGAAGCTCTTAAATCTCTTTTTTCTACTCATTTCTTTATCATTTTCGTGCAAGGCCCTTATGTTTGGTTCCAAAATTTGTTTTTCATCCTTGGAAGTTTGAGAATTCAAGATCTAAGATTTTGTCCCTTGACCATTTTGTGAAAGCTCCCACTACTAAAAAAACACCATTTAACATTGGTTGTTTTTGACATTCCACATTGGTTTTGAACCAATGTTGAATCAGGTGACATTGAAAGTCTGGAAGTTAACATTGGTTTTCAAAATCGATGTTTACTAAAAACCGATGTTGCTATCTAATAAATAAAACGTAAAAAAATGTAAAAGCTGAAACTTTAACATTAGTTTTCAAAAGAAAACTAATGTTAACTTACGCTACAACATCGGTTTTCAATGAAAACCGATGTTGCTGTAATGTAACAACATCAGTTTTCTTTAGAAAATCGATGTCCCTATGTATATAACAACATCGATTTTAAAGTTTTCATTGAAAACCGATGTTGTAGTGTAAGTTAACATCGATTTTCTTATGAAAACCGATGTTGTTTTTTTTAATTTTTTTTAATATTTTGTCTGTTTTTTTTACCAGTTCTTCAACCTATAAATGAAATTCCAAATATCCAGCCAATTTCAGAATACAATAAAATAATATTTCAATAACAAATAAAATTCAATAGTGTCGATGTACATAAAGATGAATTCCTAACCTGATGTTTATACAATTGTTTAAAAATCACTTAACCACCTAACCTAATATTTCATCTCTAACTTTAAGATAAAATGAAGCCCATTGAACCCTAATAGCCTTCAATCTCTCGGCTTCCAGTGGTCTTTCATCAGTGAAATACTGCATGACATAATAAAATATAATTTAATAAGTATAAAAAAAATTTAAAAAAATAAAATTAGTTTTGAATTAGACAATTACCATGTCCTAGTTATCCCTGAAGCCTCCTTGGACTATCGTCGACATCCAATGCATGACATAATAGCCACACTCAGTGCTTCCTTTTTGCTTATTACACTAAATTTAATAGCATGGTCAAAGTTAAATGAAAATTAGTGTAAATAGTAATAAAAGTTATTTTGAATACATAAACCGTTATTTATTAAAAGCCTTACTTTAACCGCAATCCATTTAGTAGCAGCCTTTGATTTATTTCCTTGAGTATCATGGACTCCCTTCAAAGCATTGCTTAAGAGAAACATGCATGCATATTGTACAATTAACATATTCATGGCATAAAAATAACAGAAATGTCTTACAAATTACAACCTACCTGTTAATGATTCCTTTAAGGTAGTTGTCAGGCCTGTTGTGCAACAAACAGAACCATACGACAACATTGGCCTTAGGACTTATAACGACCAATTGCCAATGTGCTCTGCATTGGAGAAAAATAATTTATGATACTACATACATTATTTAAATTCATTTGTACATTTCTACTTATCCATTCAAGTACGCTGCAAGGTAGACATCCTTTTGTGAATTCTGCATCCATTTCTTCATGTAATCCTCGGTTTCAAATTGAGATTGCCCGGATCTCTATATGGATTGTGGCTCGATGAATCCATACACATCGGCATGATCCGATTGTAGACATAATTCATTCATATGCCTGTTGTTTTGAAAGTAAAGTCAATTATCCTATAGTTATGTAATGGTAGCCAATTGAAAGTGACTTATAGAATCCACAGTTGTATAACGGAGATGTTCAGACATTGACCACCGTGGAGTATCTCAGAAAGGTCCTCAAGTTTTATGTACAATGGGAAGTTGTCATTGTACACCCCGAACAAGGTAGAGTCCCACGACACCTACATAGGTCTGAGGAAAAGATCTGGGATGGTCAATGCGTCCTGGTACAGGGGATCACCAATAGGTGCCGACTTATGTACAGGTTTCGCCGGTCCCTCATGTCCTTTTTTATCCTACACAGTTAAGATACATAAGTGAACGATCGTCCTGACTTTATGAGACAAATCATTTTTAAGTGAGAAGAAACAAGCCAAGAATGAGCTACCTTATTTAAAATAAGTTGTACAAGATGTGTCGGCCAAGCAAGAAAAGTGTTAAGGGTCTGTCCCACTAACTGAACCTCGTCAGCGGATACAAGGACGCAAGCATCAGCATCTTGAACATCCTCATCACCCGCCTTGACCTGATCATTGGCAAGAGGGACGCTGTGCATGGTTGTCGACCCTTCATAAACTCTTCCAAGGGAAACCAGGCAGGAAGAATTGTTATCGACATACAACCCACGACTGTCAAATGCACCCATGTCCGGGTCATTCCCTGATGGATCTATATAGCTTCCCTTGGTACTGACACAGGCAACAAGAAAACATGGCTGAACCTCTGGAGGTGGCATGGCACCCTGAGACTGCATCTGGGACTGGAGGTGGCTGAAGGACATCATTATTTGTTGTATAACTCTTCCAATGATCAATTGCGCCACTCTATCAGTGATCAACTGCTCTAGCTCATCCCTGATGTTGTCTTTCAGTCGATCCAAGGCTTCAGGCGCTATTGACTTCTTCTTGCGAGAGGTTGATGGAGCCGGTCCGAAGTAGTGTGTGATGGTGACACCGGCTCCAGTAGCACGAACACGACCGGGGTGCTCTGGTCATCCAATGGCAGCAGTCAGGACATCCTGACGTCCACTGGTGACAAAGCTACCCTGTGTGGATTGCTCAGGGAATCCTGTAATCAAAATAAGTAGAACGTTAGTGTTGTCATTTGTTAGGCAAAAATTCGTTAATGATCACTTTAACCATCCTTTGACTTACAATCCTCTCTGCAATCTCACGTGCTGCCTCAAACGTCATTTGTTTGATTTTTTTGGTGTGAGCCAGCTTCCACTTCATGTGTTGTCCAATAGGGGATGGAGGATGAAGGAAGGTCTCTGTGTTGTCACTTTCAGCTGCTTCCTCCAAACATTTCTTTTGTTTTTCGTCTATCAATCTCTTTTCTAACAATTCATAACCCTCGCGAGACAACACGGGAGGGGCAATGTTCAGCTTCTGGATGCCCTGGGCTTTCTTTCTAACATTCTGTAAGAATTACACAGATAAGGTTATAAAAAAAATGAGCTTGTTTGACTTCATAATTATGAAATTGTAAAACAATGCAACTCAGCTAACCTCTCACGAAGCAGTTCTACTTGTCTCACAGAATTGGTGCCACTTTTCCTTACTGATGCCATATTTCTCATAGACAAATGTCAGCATCGAAGTCCTTGCCTTGTGCCAGAGCCCATTTAGAGGTCAGGTCTAACTTAAATTGCCTCCATCGCTCTTCTACTGTCTGCAGAATTTTCTTCTTTGTCCAATGGTCGAACGCTTCAGGAATATCAAATTCAGCCTACGATACAAAAAACAAGTTTAACAGTTAAAATAACATTTAAATTGTATTACTTCAAACAATGACATTGGATATAAAATCTCTTACCTAAATGTCCTCTTAAATCAACTCCTTCTGCGCTACAGGAACTTTCTTCCAGTTACCAATGGTGACATCCACCTTATCTCCAGACACGATCCCTAGATATGTCCTCAATTTCATTGCCTGAGGAGCATCAGCCTTCCCAGTGACAAGATCCACATGAAACACTGGTCTGTCAGTACCAGTAGGTTAAGTAGCCAGTGACCTCAGCCGTGTTGCTTTCCTGCTCAACCCACTCAAGAACCTGTTCACCGGTTAACAGAATCGGTGCACTTTAATGCTCTTGACTTCTATTAAATGCTTTTTTCAATCGCCGATAAAGGGGATAAGGTTTCAGAAAATGTCGATGGCGAGTATAAACAGTTTTTCTGCCATGTTTAAGTTGAACATAACTCTTGTCTTGCTCACAAGTAGGGCATGTGCGATGGCCCTTAATATTGTATCCGTTCAAATTCCCGTACGCTTGAAAATCATTAATGGTACAAAATAGCATTGCACACAACTTGAATGTCTCCTTTTGATACCCATCAAACACGGCAACCTCCTCATCCTACAAGTTTGTCAAGTCTTCAATCAACGGACTAAGATAAACATCAATGTCATTTCCTAACTATCTTGGGCCCAATATCATCATAGACAACATCATGTATTTTTGCTTCATGCACAACGAAGGAGGCATGTTGTAAATGACTAGCAAAATAGGCCATGAACTGTGCTGAGTACTTAAACTACCGTAGGGATTCATTCCATCACTGGCAAGAGCAAGCCTGAGATTTCTTGGGTCTTCACTGAATTCGGGATACAAACAATAAATCTTCTTCCACTGGGAGGAATCTGCTGATGGCGAAGCATTCCATCACAGTTTCTCCTATCTGCATGCCATGTAAGGTCTTTTGCATCATCTTCGTTAGCAAATAAACTCTTAAACCTAGGAATGATCGGAAGATACCACGACACCTTTGTAATGTCTAGGTTGACACTTTGGAAAAGTATGCTTAGGAGGTTGCTATGATGAAGGTTTAACCTTGAAATATAACTTATGGATTTCGAATATGGAATTATATGGTGCCGAAGTCGGACCTTAGATTTATAAGGTGCTGAGGTCGGACCCTGGACAAGTCGGACCTTGGAATTATAAGGTGCCGAAGTCGGACCTTGGAATTGTAAAGTGCCGAGGATGGACCCCGGACCAACGGGGGACCTTGGATTTTGTAAAGCACCGAGGATGGACCTCGGACCAACTAGGGACCTTGGATTTTGTAAAGTGCCGAGGATAGACCTCGGACCAAGGGCGAGCCTTAGATTTGTAAGGTGCTGAGGTCGTACCCAAGACAAGGTTGAACCTTAGATTTATACCAAAATAGGCTCTTGGGCTTTATATTAATATAATGACCAAACCAACTCTGACTCACGGCGCCATTGGCGTGTGACACGTGCCAAGGTCATTTAAATAACCCATTTCTCAACCTTTTTACGCAAAAACACCATCATCTTCTTCCTTTCTTTGTTTTCTCCATTTCCAAGCGAGAAAAACTTCATAACCACTCACCTTTAACCAAAACCCTTTTTCACACAACTGGAAAGTTGAGAGGAACCATCCAATAGCTAAATTCCAACCTCAGTTATTTCTGAAAACCATAAGACGAAGAGAGTTTCAATTTTGAGGGCAAGAAGGCATTTTAAGGATGTTCAAGCTTGGAGAAGCCATCCTCTAGCCTTCCTGGACATTGGCAGAGGTAAGGCACACAAGTTTTTACCGATTTTTGATAATTTTCTTTTGAGATATATAACGACCCATTTGAGTTAGAGCTAGAACTAGGCTTGAGGCCTTTGGGAAAAGAACAAAGTTTCTTTTCATACAACGGTTGATAACCGTTATTGATTGCTTGCATGCAACAGTTGATAACCATCATTGATTTATTGCATGCCTTTTGTAGAGCCTGATACAGAGAATATTGGTGGTTGGAACCATAAGAACGGGAGAGTTTGAAAATGATAGGAACACTTCAAAACAACCAAGAGGGGGGGTGAATTGGTTGAACCTTGGTAAATTAAAAATTTTCAAATCAGAGTTTTCACACGATCTTTATCACTTTAAAAATATTTTTGAAACCAAGAATCTTCTATTCAATCAAATTCCTCTGTTAAGAAATCAATAAGCAATTTAAAAATTTCTGTGCAATGTAACTTGATTCACAACCAAAGCAATTTAGAGATGAAGAGAAAGGAATAAAGATCAGCCAAAAATTTTATACTGGTTCACTTCAAACACTATGAAGCTACATCCAGTTCTTCCACTCAACACTAGAGTAGAGTTCCACTATTGTAAATAATATTCTTACAAGATGTTACAAGCCTCTCTTTATAAATAAAGTTCAGAAGTCTAAAACACTATTAGACCCTTAGAGACCAACCCAAAAACTGAGAACACTACTCAGTAACCCTTAGAGAAACACTATCTCTAATCTTCATGTAAGAACCCAATTTACAATAAGCTAATCTTTACAGAAATCAATTAAAAGATTTACACCTTCAAAGAATAAGGAAAGATTTCACCTGATAATGCAGAAAACATATGCATGTGAATGATTCAACAGGTTGAAAGAAAGATTACAGACTCAATGCATCCCTTTCCTTATGCTTTGAACCTTAATGATGCTTCGCTTCTTTAAGATCAAAAACCCATACGAATTTGTGAAGCCAAAATGCTTTTAGAAACCCAGAAATACACTAATGAAAGCTTAGTAGTGTTTGTGATTGCTCAGATTTCGAAATTCTCAAAATTCCATTAAACACAGAGCAAGAGGTTCTATTTATAACAGCTTTCTAACTGAAAATGATTGATTAAACACGCTCCTGTAATCGATTATTTTGCATATGTAATCGATTAAATCAAGAATGTAATCAATTAAAGTGCTCCTGATATGTTCTGGGTTTGAGCTATGAACAATGTAATCGATTATTCCGTGAAGTAATCGATTAAGACAGACAATCATGTTTCTACAAATGCACTGAGTAATCGATTACGAAATTTGGTAATCGATTAAGACAGACAATCCTATATTCTCATATGTACTAAGTAATCGATTAAAACGATATGTAATCGATTAAATTAGCAGAACATGTAATCCATAGGCATAGATGTAATCGATTACGAACTCATGTAATCGATTAAGACAGTCAGTAAGATTTCATTTTAGCCCATGTAATCAATTAATTCGATATGTAATCGATTACAATGTTCTTGATTTGTTTTTCAGAAGGCACGAAGGACAAAATAATCGATGCCATCAATGTTGTAATCGATTAATGCAGGAAAACATCATTTTTCCAAAAACTATGCTTTTTAAATGCCTTACTTGTTAATTGCTTTTATTTAGACCTTCAATCTAACAATCCTAGATGAATGATTATGCATGATATGCTCTTGGATTATCAGATTACACAACTTCCCTTTTTACATGAATCAAATTGATCTTCATAGCTTCTTTGACATTTTTTCAATGAGGCATGTTGAAAGCACAAAACAACAAAGCTTGATCCTTGTCCATTTATGCATAGCTCCTCTTGAATCAACAGAGTCGTGTAGCACTTGAGCAGAGCTCTTTGTTCTGGGGTGTTCTTCCCATGACTGTGCTTCCACCATAATTCGAAGGAGTGATGATTATTGTATGTCATGATGCATGTGGTATTGAAATTGTGTGTTAGTGATTCTTAATTGAGAACATGTATAAGATGTACACTGTGATGACATGTTGTCTGATTAATGAGATTCTCTGGCTAGTAGAATAAACTAAATATGGACTTCCCTTAGAGCCAGAGTAACATGGAACAACTCCAAGTGGTTAACTGATATAAAAACCTGAGAGAATGTGCCCTTAAGTGGATGATCTTCTCTTGGAAGAGCCATATACGTCTGAGTAAAGACCTGAGAGAATATGCCCTTAAGTGGATGATCTTCCTCAGGCAATGATATATAGAGAATGTTCCCTTAAGTGGATGATATACTCTTGCTATATCTATGTTGCATTCCCGATGTTGGTAGTGCCCAATGGAATGGCACCTGTGTTGTGATATACATGTGATGTATTTTATGAGAGCCATTGTGGCTAGATTATGTGATGCCAATTTTGATGCTATATGTCGTGGAAGTGAACCAGGCTGAGGAGAGGCCTCCAAGAACCCCAAGTTTACTGAGATTGTATCTCACCCCGTTTGGGGATTTAATTTTGCAGGTGATGCTCAGCTAGAGAATGATGGATCCCGTGGCAAGAGGCTCGAGTAGGGATATGGTTCTGTGTGAACCTTTGGCTTATTATTTTCATGAGCATGTTGGCTCATTGTTTTCTTATACTTTTGTATTTTGTACTTTTGAGGGGAATGATAAACAGTTGATGTATATTTGTTTATTATTTCACGTGAACGTTTACATACATAATGTCGATGTTGGTATCGTTGTTGACAGATGCATACGGGGCGTTACAACCTTCGCGGGGGGGGGGGGGGGGCTTTCTTTGTGCTTTCATCACTGCCACAGTCATCATCATCCTTCACTTTGTACCGTGATACCCCACACTTGGGGAATTTATGCATTTCTTCAAATTCATTTCTATACAATATGCAGTCATTAGGACATGCATGAATTTTCTTATACTCTATACCCATCGGACAAAGTATCTTCTTGGCCTGATAGTAACTTCTTGGCAACGTGTTTTCATCTGGAAGCATCTCCTGAACTACCTAAAGTAGTGAACTGAAGCTTTTGTCACTCCACCCATATTTGGCCTTCACATTAACCAGATTTAACACTATTGACAACAGTGTCAATGACTCTTTGCACCCCGGATACGACGGCTTCTTCGAATCACTTTTCAATGTATCATACATACGGGCATGTGCTTGCTAAAAAGACTCATGTCTCGGATCACGAATCATATCCTCTAATCGATCTCTGATGTCAACATCAAGCGGTTCAGTTTGCGAGACCCTCTGTGTGTCTGTCAATTCACCATGCCATATCCATGTAGTATAATTCTTCTTAATCCCATCGCACAGAAGATGTTCCCTTATGTTGTCCAGTGTTTGGCGTCTCCCATTCAAACAATTTATACAAGAACAAAAATATTTCCCATCCCCATCCGGTCGACTTCTTTCGAAGGCAAATTGCAATAAATTTTCAACGCCTTCCTCACACTCAACCGTGATGCGACTTGCATTCATCCTGTAACCCCTCAAATTTCCATTTTATGTTATATTAATTTTTAATGAAAATACTTTTTCTTTTGTAAATAAAATAGCAAACTAAGGTTTACTAATGACCGATTTCAAAAGTTTCGTCACTAATTAATATTTAAATGTTCGGTGTAATATAAAATACAATACAATCCAATATTTGTTCTATTACACATTACAAACTACTCAAATATTTCATCATAACAAAACATCTTCAATCAAACATCTTCAACAAAGTCCTCCATCAAAACAGCCTGCCAATCCTTCTTTACTGTTCATCTGTTCACCCAAACCAAATCGGGGTCATAGCAGGTGTCAACCACAGACATAAAAGTACTGGGTAAGTTTATGATAAACATAATTTAAGCAAATAAAACATATTCATATGCAAATGATAACATCCTTAAAGATGCATGATTCTTTTTAGACTCTTATTAATTTGTACCAATAGTCAAGATAGCCCATCCATGTGGCACAAAACTTAAACGATCAGTCAGGGTCTAACAGTGTTGCAACAGGATTCTCACCCATACTTCATGTGATCATCATTGGTGGTGTGATTTCCCCACTGCCAAGTCAACCCCCAGCTCAGACCTCTCTTGTCTGAACGCTCGAACTCAGTTCCTGCAACTATCTGACACACCTCCTCTTTTGAGGCAACTCTTATACCTCTTCTATGAGGTAACTCTTATATACACCTCCTCTGTGAGGCAACTCTTATACACATGAGACATATGAAACTGATTCACTTATTTCATAACTCTTTTCATCAACTCATATTTATTTTACTCAAAAATTCAACATAAAGTATAGAACTCAACTTTATATTCATGTACAGAATCTCAGCATATCATCCAAGTATAGAGGTTTATAGAAACATTCAGCAACACATGGAATTTAGAGAAATTCATAGAAATTTTTAGCAACACATGAACTTCATGGAAACACTCAACAACACATGAACATTCAAACACTTATTCAAACAAAAACAACACTTAAACTATCTTTATCATCAAGCTTCCCTATACATACCTTGTAATCTCCTAGAAAGCTTGTTTTTCTCTTCCTACTTGGCTAACTTCTTCCACGTGATTTTCCTAAGAGGTGGGGTCTCTTCTACTTTGTTTTAGGCTTTGAAAAAGAGAGAACAAAAGTGAAATGAAAGGTACATTGAGGGTGGTATTCACGTGTAGCTCTTGTATAGGAGTGACTTGAAAATGACTTCATTTTGGACCCCCCTTGCCTTTATATAGTGGTTGGAAATTAATAAAATATTCAACGACATTTTTGCCCTTCCTAACTAATTATCCTTATTTAGTTCCATCTTAAATTAGTTTCCCTTCATTCCGTTAGATTCTAACTAAATTTATCCTTATTCTTTTAGATTCCAACCAAGTTCATTATGATTCCATTACTTTATAAGAAAATCTTCTAGGTTCATTATAAGCCATACAAGTGTCCTACCACTTGTTTTGATCTTAAGGCTTGCCTTTCCAAGTGTCCAAGTTCATGAATCTTCCTCCTTATCCTTGCTTTTCACGTGGACTTATGCCTAGGCCAAGGAAAATTTTTATTTTGCTTTCATTTATACATATACCATGTCATTTTGTAAATGAAGAAAATTAATCTAATTTTTATTTTTACCTTATACATGGCATTTTCTAAGAGGAAGTCAAGTTCAATTTGAATTCTTTTACCTAAGGATAATATTGAATAATGTAATTCTAAAGTTTTCCAGAGACTTACTTCAATTACAATATAATTTGTCCATAAATAGTCTATACAGAGTGTTATATAGACTTTACATGTAAAACTGCTCTTTATCTTAGTCTTGACTGTCCCATATTACTTCTGACCATCAAAATTACTAAACCATTTTATTAAATAAGTCTATGCATCCTACAATTAAGAGAAAATTCCATAGATCTTGTCTATCATTTTTCCATATTTTTTTTATGCTTGAATTCTTTTAAATAAAGTTTCAAAGTTATTATTTTATAAAATTCATAGAAATTCTATTTTAGGGTTTTCTGTCACAAAGTATTTTGATAATCTATTGTCTAAGAGTATTCTATAATTTCATCAGGTTTTCACAAAGTTTCTAAGGGTGTTTTAGACAATTTTAATATCAAGGGTATTGTGGTAATTTTCAAAATATCCAAGGGTACTTATGTAATATTCACCCTAAGGACATTTCTGTAATTTCTGCTTAAAAGTAAGGGTAATATGGCCATTTCTCTTCAAACATTTTTGTAATATCTCTAATTAATATTTTACCCAAATAATTTAAATATAGACTAATCAAATTTCACAGAACCTAACACTCATATCATCAATTGCATAAGAATAATTCATACAACATATATTTTATAGTTATTAAAATATCAGGGTGTTACACATCCAACTTTGATCCATCTAATCAATAACTCTGTGATACTTACAAAGTTATTCCATGCATGAAAATCTCACTTTTTTCATTAAAGGTGTGGTCTTATCCCATTCTGGAAGACATATTTTTATAGTATATTCATATGTATATGTTGAGTTTCTGATCTTAAATTTAACGAAATTTTGGCAGTATTTTGCTTTGATCTCCCAGTACACGACATGAAAGCGGTGACATGAGTTACACCACAGTCAAGTATGCACCCGGAGAACAAAGTGAAATGCATCGTTCCGAAATTTCATTGTATCTAAGAAAAGAATCACAACCTATACATACAAATATACTAAAAAAATATGAGTCTTCCCAAACTGTCTAAACGGACAATTCAAGAATCAATACAATGATTAATCCAAACTGTCTAGAAGAATCACTGTAATGAATCTCAAACGGGAAACTAAGGTTCACTCATAATGAACATCAATTGTATATATAAAGCAGTAGTCATTAACCACATAAAACAAGTTGCGAAAGCACGCGTATACATATAGAACCTAAAAAAATACTAAACACATTTGAAAGTACCTATGATGATGGTCACTGACAAGCTCCAACATGGAATCTAGTGATGATGATGCAAAGAGCAAAAGGACAACTTCCTACAAATGATGTTGAACATTGAAGATGTTATATTCAAAAATGACACACACAATTTTATCAAAATACTAATGTGGTTGACTGCATGTAGGACAAAAACAGGGGTGTGTGACAAAGAAATCCTTCAAGGTGTAGGACAGAATTTAGTCTTTAGGCATAAGTCAACATATGCTGATAAGTCACTACTACTATCACAAAATTTGGTCTATAGGACAGAATTGGTGTGTGTCTTACCGAGCATAAGTCACTAATACTATCATTCATGTTTTATCTTCTTTCTAATTTTGGTATTTAGGCCTCCATTAATTGGGGGCAACGAGCATAAAAAGGAATGAAAATGGAAAAAGTTAGAAACTTGCTCTCTTGTTTTGCTTCCAACTACCATATTCATGATTACATAATTTATCTTATACTTTTAGACCATTCTACAAAGAGTTAGAAATTACCATACTCATTATCAAGCATTGACCCTTACACCAAATACAAAAACCTGAGAACATGATGAATGCATGCAGTATTTATTTTTAACCAATAAGAATAAAAAACTGGATTGTATATAACTGAGAAATGAGATTACAAATTGTGGAATTCTTGACAAAGTTGTAAACATGCAAAAAATTTCAAAAAATTATCACATTTTCAAATGGATAGTATAGTGTATTTGTGATTTAATAATAATAATAATAATAATAATAATAATAATAATAATAATAATAATAATAATAATAATAATAATAATAATAATGATGACATGTGCGTGTGTGTGTTGTCTTATGCATGCTTATATATAGTCAAGATCAACTTGCACTCATTTGAGGACCTCATTTGTGACGCCACTAGCACTCTAATAATGATAAAATAAGTTGAAGAAAGGAAATAATGACAAAGAAGAGAGCATTTGAGAAAGGAAATAAAGGAAGAGAGAAGTAAAAGGAGGAAAATGCAAAGACACAATCAACCCAAAAGCTGAACCTATTAGGCATGAGCTTAGAAATTTCTTTTAGTCACATCATATCTCACACATTTCTTGCTTAGCAAAAAAAAATGCTCACATCTCTTGACACAAAAAACCTTTGGACTTAAGGTTTGAATCAAGCACAAGCCCTGAAATAACTTGTGCTTTAATGTAACAGCAACTACCAGTACCCATGACTATGTTTACACTAAACTAAAAAGACTTACAACAACTACCATTCGGCCTAGATATGCACCAATCCAAATAAATCAATTGAGGACACGAATCAGATTATGACACCAAGACTTAATGTTGTAATGTTGTAAGAATAAAAATAGATATATCTAGAACCACATTCAAACAACATATATGGATTAGCCATTTTATCAAGCACTTAGTGGGCAACAAAAATGAAATCACAGCAATATCACATTCAACCTCTTCATCACATAGAAAAATGCTAATGCAGAACCATACCCAACTTGTGACAACAATAGCATTGGAAGTTCGCGATGTTAGTTGATACTAATTTAGGATGGAGACGTGAGGTTTGCTTCAATTGTGACCCAAAAGAGAAGCGCGAGTGCAAGAGAAAGGTAGCTACTGGAAGATGGTGAGAGTGAGGTAATGAGCGTCAAACAACAACCACGAGTGACGTACAAGCTGCAAAATTGCCACTGAGAATGGGAGCTAAGTTTGAGGATGACGAAAAAGAGAAGCGCGCGATAGTGTTATTTGATTTAGGGGCCATATATGTTTTATACTAACAAGAACAACATCGGTTTTCATTTAACTAGTCCCTGTTAACATTGATTTTTACGTGTTTTAAGAAAATCGATGTTAAATTGCTCCTCTTAATTATGATTTTGTCACCGCCTTTTCGTTAACATCAATTTTTCTTAACGTACTGATGTTAAAACCCCTTTTTTTAGTAATGTCCACTCAACATAAGGGGAGTCGTTTCACTTCTTAAACCCTAACCTTGTTGTCTTTGGAAGCTAAGTTGCATTACATTGTGTTGCACCATTTAAAATTTCGTATTTGCTGCTATGACTTGAAATGGATGATAAGATCGATAGAGTGTGAACTTAGGGTATATGAATTTATTTTCTGTTTTATATATATATATATATATATGTATGTATGTATGTATGTATGTATATGTATGTATATTGCTATTTTTCATCTTTACGGGTTGTAGTTTGGGTCTTGGGGTGTTTGATCCTCAACAATTGTTTGTTATGTTCGTTAGATGGCTATGATTACAACCGTTATGTTGTCCAATTATTTTTTGTGAGAAGTGGTTTTACCACTTAATGGCCACGATTAGTTCCCACAAAATAGTATGTATGCCTGAGTCTCATCATTCTTTCTTGTTTGTACGCAGCATTGATACAAGTGGCACGAGGGCTAAGCACGCGATGATGTGGTAGAAGTGAAGAGGATTTCACAAAGAGTAAGGAACTCATAGTTCTATTTCTTTTGTGAGAAGGTGATTTTACATTGAGAAAATGGATGATGAACAGAGATACACTAGGTATAGTGAGTAGAGGTTCGAAAAACCTAGGGGAATTAGCGAGTGGTGACCAGTTGACATTTGGTATGGGTAACTCAAAGGACTCACTTTGCTACTCTTGACTTGATCTGAGACTATGCTTTTGATTCGGGAGTTTAGGGATCGGTGTACGTTGTATCCATATGTGGAGATCATTCTTGACTATCATCCATATGATTTTGTAAGACCATCAAGACCTGGGAGGATTGGTGGCAAAGGTAGATCCTATAATAACCATGAAAAAAAAATGTTACTGTAGCTGTTACTGTAGCTTGGCGCTCCGAGCGTGGCACTGTAGCAGAAGGTTATTTTTTTGGCGCAATCAGCGCCATAGTGGCGCCAGGAGCACCACAGATGCTGGAAATTGGTGCCAGGAGCGCCAAAGTGGCGCCAAGAGCGCCACAGAGGCTGGAAACTGGCACCAAAGGTGCCAAAGTGGTGCCAAGGGCGCCAGATGCACTGGATTTTGGCGCCAGGAGCGCGGCATGTCGGTCAGGCCACCTATAAAAAGCCATTTTGCGAATTTTTCAGAGGAAACCACTGTTCATCTTCCTCCTTCGTCCAGACAGCCATTTCTGAGCTATAAGAGCTTCCTACCTTCATCCTAAACCATATAAACACCTCCTAATCACTTCTAAACTTGATTAGAACCATTGGAGAGCCAAAATCCAGCCTAGTTTGTGAGAGAAACCCATTCCCCTAAGATTCTGCAGAGATTAAGTTGTGGGAGAGGAAAGAAGACAGCTCAGGGACACAGGAGTTGGGAGAAAGACTTCTCCAGCCTTCCTCGACCCATTTGAGGTAAGAAACATACGTTTTAACGGTTTAATTCTTAGAATGAGAGACTAGGAGAATAGTAACTAATAGATGATAGGGCTGGAATTAGGCTTAGATTCTTTAGAAAAGTGTAGTCAGGAGGTTGTTCTGAGAGATATGGAACCTTGAAATTGGAATTGGGATGAAGTTTGAGTTTGGCTCTGGGGAGGAAGAAGTGTGTGTGAATGAGAGGTACTATGGCCTGAATTAACTGAAGTACCTTTACAAAAGTTGTTCATAAGGCCAAATGAACGGTGAAAACATGTTAATATATTTGTTTTGGCTGAGTTGAACAACCGTTGGATTTTGGCATTATGAAACCTTGAATTGGGTTGTACAAAGTCTTGAAGAGACTCTGAGGCCTTAGTCAGGCTGAGGCAGACCGTTGAGGGTCAATGCATGGCCTAGTAGGAGTTGGGCTAAGATAAACCTTAAGTTAGAAGATAGAAACTAATTATGAAAAGAAGGGTGTTTCCTTCCATATAAACAGTTGAATACCGTTTTTGATTGTATAATTCATGCCTATTGTAGGGCGTGAGACGCATAGCACTGGTGGAGGTCATCATGAGACTAAGAGGGCTGATTCTGCGCTGAGACCAGGTAAGCTCAGTGTTCTTGGGGATTGTTTCCCCTGCTTGTGTTTCACTGCACCCAATATGGGTGATTGTTTGACATATCTTGCATACGGTTGTGATGTGATGTTGTAATACTGAGTATGTATGAGTTGATAATGAAATACATTGATGGTTGGCTGGCAATTGTATGCTAGCTAAACCCTGAGAGAGGGTGTA
>PYAF01003842.1:94247-104800 GCA_007407185.1 Glycine tomentella
CTATGTGATGTGCATGCATGAGATATTCACTGGCCAGTAGAATAAGGGAACTATGGACCCCTTGGGAATGTGCCCTTAAGTGGATGATCTCCCTTGGGATAATCCATAGGCGTCCATGTAAACCCTGAGTAGATGTGCCTTTAAGTAGATGATCCTATTCAGGTATTGGGCGGCAAGTCCTGAGGGAATGTGCCCTTAAATGGATGATCTTCCTCAGGCATGGATTGAGTGAGTCCTGGATAGATGTGCCTTTAAGTAGATGATCCTATTCAGGTACTCAGTGGAAAGTCCTGAGAGGATGTGCCCTTCAGTGGATGACCCCTCTCAGGCAAATTGTGTTGCCTGCATATGTTGGTTTTGAGCTGCTTTGTGTACGCAGTATGTTCATATGGGCTGTGAAGGCTGATTGTTTGATGTTTTCTGTTACGTTATATATATATGTGTGTGTGTGTGTGTGTGTATATATATTGAGATGTTGGAAAGTGAACCAGGGGGAGAGAAACCTCCAAGAACCCTGAGTTTACTGGGATGATTATCTCACCCCTGTTTGGGGCTCATGTTGCAGGAGCTGAGACTAAAGTCTCTGAAAGATCCCAAGGCAAGAGGCCTGAGCTGGGATAGAGTGAAGATAACCCTAGGTTTAGATGACCGAGCTTGTTAGCTCCCATTTTGATTATTGTACTTGTAATTTGGATACCTAGGGAATGATTGTATAGTTTTGAGAAAATGTACCTTGTAATGACAGATATTCACTATATATGTGTATAAAGTGTATTTCTATTGAATTCAGGCTTCCTTTATTGTTTATTTCCATGCTTGCTGTGATACTCTGATATTGTAATAATGATAATATGCCGGGTGCACACGGGTTATTACAGATCCCAAATAGGATCTAAGTGTGTTAGTAATGCACTTAGGATCTCGAGAGTGTTGTTTTCTTAGAAAACCATACATAGTGGTTAATAGGGTGTATTTATTCTTTGTTTGATTGTTTGCTTGTGGTGTTTAAGGAGTGAAGGACTCACCCCTCCATCAACAACATTTAGTTATCGATGATGTTGAGTACACAGAGGTGTCTGTGGGCTTGGCGTTGCTCACAGACAAAGCGAGTATGGCCTTGCACTATAACACGAACTACACGTTACACCTACAATACTCGAGTCCACGTAGTACCAGCTAATAGACCGGATGCAGTGCCCTTTACCATAGACCATTTACTAACCTGTTATATGCCATGGGGATTCATATCTCGTGTAGAGCTCTAATATTATGAAGATACTCGTTTGTATCTTGGAATAGAAGAGCCACATCCTACTTTGGAATTCTTATTGACTTTAGAGGAGTATGACGAGTGGGGCAACATTCGCCAATACAACATGCAATGAGTATACATAATGGAGGTCACAGAGAACCAAGGTGGCCATTTGGACATGTCGTTTAAGAAGATTGAGGAGTATCGGGAACTATTGAGGCATTGGAGCCGAAATCTAAGGAGGAGAGTGACATTTCTTCTGAGGATGCATCTTAGTTAGTTATGTACTTCTAGTGTGATAAATGGTCTGCTCTAATGTTAGTTTTATTTACTATTTTGATGTATGTTGAGAAAGGTTTCTCTAAAGGCATGTATTTTGTTGTAGTAAGGACGTAAAATGTATTTTGTTTATTATCACACTATTATGGGTTGTATCCGTATATTTCTTAGTGACACTACAGGTTTTATTTTATTTATGTATGGAAATTGAATTACTCTATATCTGCATTTATTTTAATTCGATGCAAATACTTAGTGTCTTCCGACTAATGCATTTTCTTTTTAAAAAAATAGTATAAGAAGATGTTTTATTATGTATAAGTACCAGTTGAAAAAAAAGTGACACATATTTCTAAAATAAATTAAATTAAAGCATTTTCAAGTAATATTTTTAGTTACAAAATTTGAGGTGTTACAAATACTTTGTGAAAATACTATTTTATTAATCATTGGACGATTTTTTTTGTGTTTTCAATAAAATTGGTTTTAATCATTGATGATACTGCCAGTATCTTGATTTTTGCATATTTGTTTGTGAAAAAAATCTTCTTGCAAAAAAAATCTCATCTTTACCAAGCACTATTCAACCCTCTTCTAGTGTGATATCTATTATTTCATAATTATGCATGACTATGGAATATTGAAGGATATATATGTGTGTGTGTGTGTGTGTGTGTGTGTGTGTGTGTGTGTATGTATGTATGTATATATGTAGATAATAACACCATATGATCACCAAACACCTTGTATTATTAAGAGTGTATTATTTACATTTAAAATTATATACTTCTCCCTTTTTGTCATTAACAAAAAGCTAAGGGTTCAAAGAAAGAAATGTTGATAGACCATCATAGTCACTTTTGACACTACTTGAATTTTGCTTATTAGTTGTATATTTTCCTATGGATTTTTCAGAAAAGGCTTAAATATGTTGGATATCCCTGAAATAAATACGAATTTCACAACTGATCTCTGAAATTTTTTTGCTTCTCGTTGGGTCTTTGCCGTTAGTCTCCATCCAAAACGTGATTACATGTTTGTTAGATGGATATGTCAGTGATCCCTGAAATTTTTTTGCTTCTCGTTGGGTCCCTAAAACTTAAAAAATTCTTGTGGGAGATCACTGTCGTTAGTCTCTATCCAAAATGTGATGACGTGTCTATTAGTTGGATACGTTAGTGATACACGTACGGAGCCACATCAGAGGTATGAATGACATGGCGTGCCAGCTAAAATAAACTATTTCAGTTTGGATAGAGACTAACGACAGTGATCTCCCACAAGAATTTTAGGGATCAGTTGCAAAATTCAGGTATATTTCAGGGATCTCCAACATATTTAATCCTTAAAAAACCGTAGAAAATTTCCTAAAGATTTTCATGTGAAAAAAATTCGTCAAAAACTTTGATGTGAAATAAGCCATAGAAATTTTTTCACTTTGTAGGCAATTTCCTGTGAATATTGAAGTCTCAAGAAAAACTGGAGTAAAGTTTATCGTGCTCTTCTACTTTAAGGTTGAGGGTAGGTGACTAATGACAATGGTAAATCAACTCTCCTCTTTTCTTTTTTTGCTTCATTTTTTGTGTTGGAAACTATATTTATTTATTGCTTTCCTTGTGGTATTTTGTATGACTAAAGATGGGTATGGATAGTTTCAGAGACTTCACATTTTTGCATTTTTTCCTTCTGATAAACTTGCCACTTTTCCATCAATCTTGGACGATGTGAAATTTGTAGTGGACTAGTTCGTCATGCTTCTTATAGCATACTCTTGGGAGCCTTTTGCAACGGAGCCATCTCATCATCAGTTTGTATCAACGGTGTAGACTTCACATTAGGGACGCTTGTCTCAGGACATGGTGTTGTTGTGGCGACACGATGCCATCATTTATACCCATATCTTCTTGTTGATGGAGTCCCCTTATCAAAGCTAATTGACATTCTTTGGTTCCTATTTTGGCTTTCTTTGCTCTCCGACATAGTGTCTTAGGCAGATTTGAGGCAGCAGTGACTGACCAGGGTAAGGGATTCCAGGTACTCTGGTTGTCAATGATCCGGATGGTTCCAGAATCTAACATGTTTTAGAAGGATTGTATAAGTGTGTGTACAGGCTCCTAAGAACTTCGTTCAGGCTACTCCAATATGTGACTTATAGTTATTTGAAATTGGTCGCCATTTCCAACGTTTGACCAATTGTGCTTTGTGATTATTGTATCACCTATTCCTTTAAATGTAACAACCGTGAAGTAAAACAAAAATATATTCATACATTTTAGTCGTGTTTTCCGATTTACTTTGCAGTGATGTCATTTGTATGTTATATCTGATTTCACCTTTTGTGTATATTTCAAATAAGTCATCAGCGTATGTGAAATATTTTCATTCCTTCATTCTATATAACCTATTTTCCTTTTTCCTTAGGTTGGTAGCTGATTCCTTAAGCCGCCCTTTTTGTTGTTGTCAAATTGCATTTATGTTTTGGTTTTTCCCCTATAGTTTTGCCTGACTTTTTATTACCCTGGTTTGGGATCCCATTTCTAGGGTGCCTAAAATTTTTGTTGGTCATAATAATACCTTGACTCGACTTGTGGTCCAATTTTATGCCTTTTTGTTATGTATTTCATGTCAAAACTTCCTTTGAAATACGTATTGCTTTACCTTTTAAACTTCTATGCCATTTATTGCCCTAACGTGTTCTTTCATATTTTTCCATGCTCTCTCTTCATTTTTGTAATTGGCGCGGTTCTTTTGTGTTTGTTTTTTTTTTATTATTTTGACTCTTTTATTCTTCTTTTTTCTTATATAAATACCATATACATTTTGCTTTCTGTGTATCCATAATAACGATTGTCGAATCGCTACAAAACAAATACAACTAAGATAATTTTGTAGCATGGGATTAACCTAGGTCGACTCAGAGATACAATTCAATTTGGTTCCTAACTTAATTCAATTATAAACAACAGGGGAATTTTATCGAATGGTTTGCAAACAACGAACAAAAATTGTAGAAACACAAATAAGAATTGCAGAAAAATGCAGAAATTATAGAATTGATAAAAGATGTTGCAAAACAAATTCAAGAATATCAATCAAATTCACAAAGTGCAAAGTGAAAAAGTAGTCAAGTCAAAATTAAAAATGTATCAAGGTGATAGAAATATCTCAAAGAACAACACTCAACTTCACCAAATGTGTATGAGTTTGTGTTTACACTCAAACACCACATGTAAATAGTACATCCAAATTTTGACAAGACTCTAATCCTTTCAACTTGAACTACACATGCATCAAAAGATCAAAAGGAATTTTATTGGTTTGTAATGCATGGCTTAGGTAAGGGTGGATATGAGAAGGATATTTAGGCTAAAACTAAAAGAAAGGAGGGGCAATGTAGAGTAAGCCAACAAATAAAAAGAGGGGAGTAAGCCAACAAGTAAGAAGAGGGAAAGAAACAAAGAAACAAGATGAAGAACAACAAAATTAAAATTAAAAGAACTTATAAGGATGAAAATGAACCACAACACACTTTTATTGCTAATTTTTTACTTTTTCTTTGCTTGTACTATTTTTCTTTGAACTTTTACTTTTTATACTTTTCTTCTTCTTTTTTCTTTGTTTTCTTTTTCTTTTGCTTTTTCGTCTTTCATCATCCTTTTTTTTTTTACAAATCAAATGAAAATGAAACAAAAAAAACAAAGGAACTTTCATGAAAAACAAAATACAAATTCCCTACGCTTGTTTGAAACCCGCTCCCAAAACAATTCCAAGGCCCCTATTCTCCCTAAAGTTAGAACATGATTTTCCACTTTTTGGCTTGTAATGAGCTACAAAATAAAAGAAAGGGTCAAAGGCTCAAAGAGGGTGACAATGGATATCAATGCAAGGTAGGTTTCTTTGGCTAGTGGCTAAAAGAAAGAAGGCTTTAATCATTTATATCAATGCATATGAAACAATGAATGACAAGAGAAGCAAGGCAAAACCTAAAGTAATCTAGCACAAGGGTGAAATCACACATGAAAGAACATGAATGGAAAATGTGATTCATCCACAAAGGCCCAAAAAGTCACAAGGCATAATTCTATCACACATGATCCACCATAAATTTTATTTTCCAAGCCAATATCACTTCAACAATTGTAACACTGGTTCACACAAGCATGAAATCTCTCAATCCAACAAAAATTGGTGCATTTCTCACAATTTATACACGTTAGAAATTGTATGAAAAACATGAAAAAGTATCTAAATTCAACAAAAACATAAAACAACAACTGCAAAAGGTTTATTTTTTAATTTTAATTTTATTTTCTGTATGTAAAAACAGAAAAACAACAAAACAAGACAAATTGAAAATAGACAAAAACAACATACAATTAAACAGAACAAAAGAAAACAGATACAAACTCAAACTAAAACAGAAAATAACAACATATATAGAAGAAAAAAAAAGATAAAACAAAAAACTGATTTTGTAAATCCTTCCCTCCACACTTGAAGTGCACATTGTCTTCAATGTGAGCATGCAATAAAATGCAAACAAAGAGACAACATATAAAAGAAGGGAAAAGGAAACCCCTAAAGTGCCATTCAAGGCAATCATCAAATAAAATTGGCAAGACCAAAGGTCCACCACAAGCTCCTCCACCACTTGAGGACTCTCATGAAATAGCTTGAGTTGGTGACCATTCACTTTGAAGACTTTGCTGGTAACTTCATTTTTAATCTCAATTGCACCATGGGGAAAATATTAGTAATAACAAAAGGTCCATCCATTTAGATCAAAATTTATCGGAAATAAGCTTGAGGCGAGTTAAACAAGAACACTTTTTGGCCATATATGGAACCCCTTCCTAAGAATCCTTGACTCATGAAACCTATTCACTTTCTCCTTGTAAATCTTGGAATTCTCATAGGCTTCTAAGTTGGTCTCCTCAAGTTCTTACAATTGGAGCTTCATTTTTATACCCACTTGATCAAATCTTTTTTTTGAGCAATTAAAACAAATCTTTCAAAAATAAAAGTAAAAAAAAAAAAAAAAGAGATAAAATCAACCCAACACACAAGCTATTTTCTACCAAAGAACTACGTACTTTTGATTTTCTCATTGGACTTGGGGATACGTAGGAGCAAGGGCAAATCCCTTGTCTACCTAAAAAACTAAAAAATATATAAAATCCTCTATTTTCTAAATAATTGAAAAGGTTTCTTTCTTTTTCTAAATAAACAAAATATAAAATAAATTCATGTTCTTAAGGGAAGATAAATAATTTAAAATTCACTTTATTCTTAGCATACTTGATTTTAAAGGTTGTCATCTTCATGACGGACGCATGGGGTGCTAACACCTTCCCCGTGTGTAAATGACCCTCGAACTCTTTTTCTCTCAAATCATAGACATTCATTATCTTTTGACTTTTCTGACGTTTTCCTTAAATAAACGTGGGTGGTGATTCCCCTAAGTTTTCCTTTTTAGGAAAACTCTATCTTTTTTATCGTCGTCCCGTCGTGATCTGATACGTTGCGACAGATGTTAATGACTTATTACATAAATGGCTCACTTGGTCACTAATAATGGCTCTAGGCACACCAAACCTGCAAAAAATGTTAGTTCTCACACAATCCACAACAACTTTAGAATCATTAGTTCTGGTAGCCTTAGCTTCAACCCATCTAGAAACATAATCAACCCCATACTCTGGCATTGCTCACAAGTGGTGGAAAAATGATGAGCATATGTAAACATGGTGGGCCACAATCTAACACCCTCCTAGCGGTCTAGTGAGGACTAAATGACCATCGATAAGTGCCATGATAAAATTGAAGAATAAACTAAATCTCATGATCGAGCACACACCTATGGATCACTTGGTCACTACCAAACCTCCACAAATAAGGATCATCCCACACATAATCTTTAGCATCATGCTTAAGTTTATCTGTTTGAGACCTAGATGCATAAGGTGGGACAACAAATGCAACAATGAAATTCACAATGTTAGTAAATCAAGGTGTAACATGTAATGAATGCAAATGTATCAAATGCTCATCATGGAAATTATCCCTAATAGGAAAGGACTCAACAAGTCCCCCAATCCTACTCAAATGATCAACAACCAATTTTTCTGCACCACTCTTGTCTTTAATCTTAATATCAAACTCCTGAAGAATAAGCATCCACCTGATCAATCTAGGCTTAGCACCAGGCTTCTTCAATAGGTGCTTCAAAGATGCATGGTCAGTAAAGACAGTGATATGGGAGCAAAAACAATAGCCAAAAGCTAATTCTCAGTGGTAGTGTAGTTCACTTTGGTTGCATCTAAAGTGCGTGAAGCATAAGCAATGACATGGGATAGTTTATCAACTATCTGTGACAACACAGCCCCAAGTGCATAGTTAGAGGCATCACACATGAGCTGAAAGGGAAGCTTCGAATTTGGTTGTTGCATGATGGGAGAGGTAGTAAGCCTCTTCCTCAACTCCTAAAATGTCTCTTTGCAAGGCTGCTCAAGCACAAAGTCTACGTCCTTTTGGAGAAGTTTGGACAATGGCAGGGCAATCTTGCTGAAATCCTGGATGAATCTTCTTTAAAAAGTTTCATGTCCAAGAAAAGAATGCACATCCTGCACAGAAGCTGGATAAGATAAAGAAGTACTAACATCAATCTTGGCCTTAACAACCTCAATACCTCTACTAGAGACCAAATGCCCCAAGACTATACCCTCATGTACCACAAAATGACATTTCTCAAAGTTAAGAACAAGGTTAGTCCCAATGACTCGATCAATAACCCTAGAGAGGCTATCCAAACATGCACCAAAGAAGGAACCATAAACAGTGAAATCATCCATAAACACCTATATGCAACTCTCTAATAAATTAGAAACATGTTTGTTATGCACCTTTGGAAGGTGCAAGGAGTGTTGCATAGGCCGAAGGGCTTCCTGGTGTAGGAAAATGTGCCAAATCAACAGGTGAATATGGTCTTGTGTTGGTCCTCTTGTGCAATATGAATCTGCAAGTAAACTGGAAAACCATCAAGAAAACAATAATGTTATTTACCTGCCAACCTCTCCAAAACTTGGTCAATGAATGGGGGAGGGAAATGGTAATTGTAAGTTACCTGGTTTAGTCTCCTATAGTCAATGCAAACACTCCAACTGTTGGCTACTCTAGAAAAAATCAACTCATTATCCTGGTTTCTCACAATAGTGATGCCCAACTTCTTGGGGACCACTTAGACAGGTGAAACCCAAGTGCTATCTAAAATAGGATAGATGATCCCTGCAACTAGTAGCTTCATCACCTCCTTTTTCATCACATCAAGAATGGCGGAATTCAGCCTCCTCTGTGGCTACCTTACTAGCCTAGAATTATCCTTCAATAGTATCTGATGCATGCATATGGAAGGATTTATTCCAGGAAGGTCAGCAAGTATCCACCCAATGGCCTTTCTGTGGCCTCTCAAAACTTGCAGCAACTTCTCTTCATGCTCAAATGACAGTTGATGGAGGTCCATTACAAGCTCAAGGCCAAGAAGGAGAACTTGAAGAGCTTCCTTTGGTTAGCTTTAGAGGACCCATGACAAGAGTTAGAACTAAAGCCCTTCTGAAAAACAAAGGAACACTTCAAAACAACCAAGAGGGGGGGTGAATTGGTTGAACCTTGGCCAATTAAAATTTTAAAATCAGAGTTACCACAGGATCTTTATCACTTTCAAAATTGTTTCAACACCAAGATTTAATATTCAATCAACTCCCTTTCCAAGAGCAATAGAAAACAGAGTATAACTTTCTGTGCAATGAAATTGATTCACAAACAAAGCAATTTAGAGATTTAACAAATGAGAACAGAGAATAGCCACAGATTTTTATACTGGTTCACCTCAAACCTTGTGAGGCTACATCCAGTTCTTCTACTCAACACTAGAGTAGAGTTCCACTATTGAAAAAATAATCCTACAAGCAATTTTACAAGCCTCTCTTTATCAACCCTAGATTAAGTTCAGAAGTCTAAAACCCTTTTAGACCCTTAGAGACCAAAACCCACACTGAGAACACTACTCAGCTATTCTTAGAGAAACACTATCTCTATACTTGCAAGAAACCTATTTACAATAGACTATTCAAAAAAAAATTAAAAGAACAGTTTTACACCTTCAAAGACAAGGAAAGATATCACCTGATAATCCAAGAATGCATGCTCATGAATGAATCAACTGATTGAATTACAAATTACCAACTCAATGCATTCCTTTCCTATGCTTTGAATGAACAATGATTCTTCACCTTCTTGATTCAATAACCCATATGAATTTTTGAAGACTCAATGTGTTTAGAACTCAGAGAATGTCACCAATGAAAGCTCAGAGCATTTGTGAATGCTTAGAACTCGAAAAATTCAAAAAGGCATGAAGTTTTAAACCTCAGTCAAGAGGTTCCTTTTATAACAGAATTCTTTAACTGAAAATAATTGATTAAACCCGCTCCAGTAATCGATTATTTTGCATAGGTAATCGATTAAATCAAGATAGTAATCGATTAAAATGTTCATTGCAATTCCAGAATTCCAAAAATGAACCATTTAATCGATTATTCCGATACGTAATCAATTAAGACAGAGCCACAGAATTTTTTAAATGCATTCAGTAATCGATTACCAATTCTCGTAATCGATTAAGACAGAGAATTCTATTTCTGATAAAAACGCCTAAGTAATCGATTAATCCGTGATGTAATCGATTACAATATTCATAAATTGTTTTCTTAAGGCAGGAAGAACAAAATAATCGATTCCATTAGCCTTGTAATCGATTACTTCAGCAAGGCTTCATTTTTCCAAAAACTTAGCTTATTAAAACCTTTCATGTGACTTTTCTTTAATTACTTCTTTTAATCTAACAATCCTAGATAAATGAATGATGCATGATATGCACAAATGGATTATCAGATCATATACTTCCTTTTACATTAATCAAATTGTCTTCAAGCTTTCCATGAAACTTTTCCTTTGAGCATGTTGA
>PYAF01003842.1:111294-145834 GCA_007407185.1 Glycine tomentella
ATTGGTTGAACCTTGGCCAATTAAAATTTTAAAATCAGAGTTACCACAGGATCTTTATCACTTTCAAAATTGTTTCAACACCAAGATTTAATATTCAATCAACTCCCTTTCCAAGAACAATAGAAAACAGAGTATAACTTTCTGTGCAATGAAATTGATTCACAAACAAAGCAATTTAGAGATTTAACAAATGAGAACAAAGAATAGCCACAGATTTTTATACTGGTTCACCTCAAACCCTATGAGGCTACATCCAGTTCTTCTACTCAACACTAGAGTAGAGTTCCACTATTGAAAAAAAAATCTTACAAGCAATTTTACAAGCCTCTCTTTATCAACCCTAGATAAAGTTCAGAAGTCTAAAACCCTTTTAGACCCTTAGAGACCAAAACCCACACTGAGAACACTACTCAGCTGTTCTTAGAGAAACACTATCTCTATACTTGCAAGAAACCTATTTACAATAGACTATTCAAAAAAAAATTAAAAGAATAGTTTTACACCTTCAAAGACAAGGAAAGATATCAGCTGATAATCCAAGAATGCATGCTCATGAATGAATCAACTGATTAAATTACAAATTACCAACTCAATGCATTCCTTTCCTATGCTTTGAATGAACAATGATTCTTCACCTTCTTGATTCAATAACCCATATGAATTTTTGAAGACTCAATGTGTTTAGAACTCAGAGAATGTCACCAATGAAAGCTCAGAGCATGTGAATGCTTAGAACTCAAAAAATTCAAAAAGGCACGAAGTTTTAAACCTCAGTCAAGAGGTTCCTTTTATAACAGAATTCTTTAACTGAAAATAATCGATTAAACCCGCTCCAGTAATCGATTATTTTGCATAGGTAATCGATTAAATCAAGATAGTAGTCGATTAAAATGTTCATTGCAATTCCAGAATTCCAAAAACGAACCATTTAATCGATTATTCCAATACGTAATCGATTAAGACAGAGCCACATAATTTTTTAAATGCATTCAGTAATCGATTACCAATTCTCGTAATCGATTAAGATAGAGAATTCTATTTCTGATAAAAACGCCTATGTAATTGATTAATCCGTGATGTAATCGATTACAATATTCATAAATTGTTTTCTCATGGCAGGAAGAACAAAATAATCGATTCTATTAGCCTTGTAATCGATTACTTCAGTAAGGCTTCATTTTTCCAAAAACTTAGCTTATTAAAACCTTTCATGTGACTTTTCTTTAATTACTTCTTTTAATCTAACAATCCTAGATAAATGAATGATGCATGATATGCACAAATGGATTATCAAATCATATACTTCCTTACATTAATCAAATTGTCTTTAAGCTTTCCATGAAACTTTTCCTTTAAGCATGTTGAAAGCACAAAATCTTGAAGCTTTGATCTTTGTTCATTGATGCTTGGCTTCACTTGAATCAACACCTTCAAGAGCACATCAAAGCTAACTCGCACCTTTTTGGCAAGCATGAAGAAGCACACCAACTCAAGAAGGTAAATGGTTGAATTTTATACTCTCAAGTTGAAAACTACTCTCAAGAACCACAGAACACTACTTTGTTCTTCACTAGAGAACTCTACTCTATAACACCCCAAAATTTTGGAATCACAGTCAATTACTAGGGCAAAATGCTAATTGGAGGCAATACGGAAGGATCTGGGGAAAATGACAAAAATACCCCTGGACACTTTAAAAATGACCAAAATACCCCTAGGTATTTTAGCAAGATTTCCTAAGGAGGAAAATTTTATAAATACTCTTGAATGTCCAAGAATACCTTTAGGGTGACAATTACAGAGATACTCTGAATATTTTTTGAAATGACGATTATACCCTTAGGGTAAGTGAAAAAATTACCAAAATACCCTTTAGGTCAAAAAATGATCAAGATGACTTCAGAAATTTGTGGGAACCTGAATATCGGATAAAATACTTTCAGATAACAAAGTATCAGCAAGATTGGAGGCAGAGAATCCTAAAATGGAATTTCTACGAATTTTGGAAGATAGGTCGAAAAAAGCTTAATCTAGACTACCTCAGGTGTCAGAAAATTATAGGAAGAGGATGGACATAATCTAAAGAATTTGCTCTTAATTATGAGAGGGATAGGATTCCTAAATGATTTAGCTTAGTAATTCTAATAATTCAAAGCAAAATGAACCAATAAGAAAGTAAAATTTAGTTATTATCGGTGATAAAGGAAAAATTGGATTGATTTGGATTTCTAAAATAAAGCCTTGGCCGTATGATACAAAATCATTGGAGAAAAGCTTTAAGAAAATTTAAGAATAGCCACATGGATGATTAAGAGGCTTAAAGAATAGTCATTGGTCCAATTGTAAAGTAAGGTAATAATGAATTAAGAAGATTTTTTGAAGAAAACTTCCTCTTAGCTCATTTTGGACACGTAGACATTTATAAGCATTATTTCAAAGATCCCAACGGTCCAAAGTTAGATATTTGGGATAGGAGTATGCCTTTAAAATTTCAAGAAGATCCAACGGTTAACGAACCCGGAATTATTATTTTACAGAAACGGGTTTTCAAGAAATTTTCAAATATTGGTTCCTACATGTAAAAGAAAGAAAATTGGCAAAAACCTTTCCTTGAAGCTTAACTTCACGTGCAAACAAGCTAAGAATAAGGAGAATGCCATAGAATTTTCAAGAAGGGACACTTGTAGGATAGAAAATGAATAGCCAATAAGGAAGAAGCTAGTGTAAAGTAGTAATAATAAGTAGCATTCACTAAAAGCCTAGTATCCCACGTGAAATGAAGCCAAAATAAAATGCCCACAAGCCTAGCCCTCAACATGCAAAGAAGAAGGAGGAAGGAGGAAGAGTAGTATAGAAAAATCAAGATACAAGCCACTTGGAAGATGCAAAATAACCAACCAATAAGAAGAAACCACAAGGAAAGGTAGCAATGATGGCCTAGTGACAACTTGTAATAAAAATCAACATTTACCATCATATAAAAAGGCATTCTAACCGAAATTTTGGCTGCCCCTAAGGAGAGAAAGAAACGTGCAAGCCTTCCTAAGACAAACCTCTATCACTTTCAAATTATACCTTTCACCAAAAAGCCAAACCAAGACCACCCATCTTGCAAGTTCCACGTGAAAGCCAAGGATTCAAGGAAGCAAGGTTGTCCAATTTTGAGAAAGCAAGCAAGGTATGGGGAAGTTTATGATAAGCAAGTTTGGATATTCATTTTGTTGAGATTCTTAATTGTTTTGATAAGCAACCAAACTTTGTAGGTTAGGTGTTTGATGAAATGCCTTAAAGAAATAAAGATTGCTAAAGGAAATGAGTATTTGAATAAGTTACTTGATTTGGTTAATGAATAAATATTTGAGTGAATCACTTGAATGTAACTCAATAAGTAAATGCTAAGTAACTTAATTCTCTATGTATTCTAACTATTTTTGGAAGAAACGGTTGAATAGAATTGAAGTTATCTAATGAAATATGTTATTAAAGTTAAAGTGTTTTATGTTTTACTAAAGTAGATATAAAAGTGTTTTTCAAACTCTTGAACATGTCTATTTATTCTTAGAATTATGTTGAATTTTATAAAGATTAATGTTTAAGTAGCTCTCTCTAAAATATTTCATGACTTCAAGCTTGCACACCATGTGTTTGATAATTTGTTACAATGAATGAAATATGTTTAAGAGTTGTTGGTTTGAATCTTTATTGTTGGATTTGAATTATATTTGTATGGTTGAATGCTTTAGCAAAAGTTATGTATGATTTCATGTGTTGCTGAGTGTTTTCTATGAAAGCCACCATGTGTTGGATGAATTGTCCTCAAGAGATAAAAATGTTTTAAAGAAATGAAATATTTGAGAGTTGATGAAATGTTTCAAAGAAAACAAAGATGGATGAAGTATTGGAATCCTTGTGTTGTTAAATATGTTGTGACTATTTATGGATTCCAAGATTTTTGTTGAGCTATGGCTGTATGCTTAGACTGTGGAATAAAGCTTTATGTGATGTTTGAAAGAAGCTTTACGTGTTGTTTAAAAAGCATATGCCATGAGTTGTGAAAGATGTTGAGCTTTGAGATGTATGAGAAGAAGAATAATTAAATAATAAAAGTGGATCATTCATGCATTTCATATGCATATGCCCTGCGGGGGTTAAGCTGTGAAGTTGTTGTCAGATAGCTGAACCGAGTCCATGCGCTCAGAGGTGTCTGAACTGGGGGGTAGTGTGTATCAGTGAGGACCACACCACCATGATGATCACATAGGTGGAGGTGATATTCCTACGCACCACTGCCCTACCCCGACTGAATGGATAGGCGTGCCACTAGGATGGGGCTATCTTGACTGTGGCCACTGATAATGAGATGTTGAAAACCTAAGATCTCAGTCATGCATCATATAAAAAGATGAGCATGCATTTTATACATTACATGATGAGTATGTGGAATATTTGTTGATGAGTATATTGTCTGAATTAATTCGTGTGCTGTGTAGTTGGGGTAATTTAATCTGTAGGTGAAACCATGTGTTGTTATTTTATAAATATTATTATTACCCTCTACGTATATATTCTATTATGTATATTTGATTCAAACTTCGTTTGTCATAAACTTACCCTATTTGTGTCTGTGGTTGACACCTGTGATGACCCCAATTTATTTGGGCGAGTAGGGATACAGTGGAGCACAAACTGTAAAGGATCTTGAAGAAAAGATGTTGAAGATGTATGGATGAATTGTATTAAATTTAATTTCGTTGTATTTTACGTTGGCTTGTACTTGGGATTGTATAAACCATACCTTGGTCTGTATTGATGGACTGTACTGTATTATTTTAATTAAACCGTGGAAAGAAAGAATTCATTTAGATATAAACGACTAGTAACATTTGCAAACAAAGCGAAAAAGAATTTTCGTGAAAAAAATTTATAACTATTCTGATCCTAATCCAAAGTGATCACAAGATTTCATCTAAAATTAATCAAGCACGAGAGAGTAAAAGGAGGCGTTACATACTCTACCACAAGCTTCAAAGAACTCTTTACAATAGCTTCAAATAACCAAAATTACAAAAACAAGTTTACAACTAGAGACAATGGAGAGAAACAACCTGATGATCCAATGAATATGAATGCATGTGGTTTACCAATCAGAGTTGAATTGTAGAAAAAGAATTTCACAACATGCTCTGCAAAACTTATTTGAGAACTCTTGCCCAAGAAATCATTCAATACCCATGAAGATTAAAGAGTGGGACAAGAACTTAGTTAACTCAGAAAATCACTTTCTAACTTTGTGAAGGCTTGTGTGTATTTAAAAAATTCGAAGTATTCAAGTTAAGTTTCAAGACAGGCCTTTATCCTATTTATAACATCTTTTTGTAACAGACTGTAATCGATTACAACGCGCCACATAATCAATTAAAATGGCTTATGTAATCGATTAAGTTGTCACTTAACCGATTAAAGTGTTCAAAGCTTCATTCTGGGTTTTATAACGAACAGAATAATTGATTAATCCGAGCTGTAATCGATTAAAGCAGCAAAACATTGTTTTCTTTTTGGCTTAAGTAATCGATTACAATGAATGGTAATCGATTAAAGCAACACAAATTACAATGAACAGTAATCAATTAAAGCAGCATAGCATGTTTTTCTAAATAAGCCTATGTAATTGATTACGATTAATGGTAATCGATTAAAGCAGCAATGCATAACTTTGATTTTACACTATGTAATCGATTACAAGAGTCATGCAATCGATTAATTTGTTCTTTAAAGCTTTTCCAGATTTAAAATGAAGCAAATAATCGATTAAACCAATGTGTAATCGATTAAAATAGTAAGATTACATTTTTCCAAAAACATTAATCATTACTTATTGATTTTTCTTAAAAACATGAATAGCTTTGATACTTTTAAATGCAAAACATGTGAGCATGTTAATGATTATATGTATGCAATGCAAGGGTCAAAAGATTGCTTCTCTCATACACTTAATTTTGAATTACAATCGTCAAGACATGTGAAAAAGCTCAAAACTTCCTTCTGAGGCACAAGCTTCATCTTCTTGTTGCTCCCCCTATATCCAACAGTTTGCATGTGGCTGACTCAGCAATTGTAGTTTGCACGCGGTTGACTCAGCTATGAGTCATCATGTGAATAGATTGCACCTCAAGCTTCATTTCATTTGCCATTTCATTCCACTTGCATTTAGCTTACAGTTTTTTAGCTTAGGTAACTTACAAGACAAGTTTTAGGACCTTGGCCATATAAAGCCAACAAAAACAAAATGTACACAACATTTTTGGCAAATTAATAGAAATCTGAAATTTCTTGTGAGAGTTTCTCTCTTATTCTTGTGCAAGAACTTCTTGGATCTTATAATGGCTTCTCAAGGCTATTGTGGAAATTCTTCCTAGACTCATTGGAGGGATTCTCCATGGCGTCATCCCTCTTCATTCCTTGTCTAATTCCATCCTCCATTGCTTGATTCTTTGGATTCATTCACCCCACTTCTTGCTCCAATTTTCGAGTTAGAGTTTGAGTTCTTGAAGAGTTCTTGAAGATTAAGTTTCATTGCAAGGTAGATTGGGGAATTCAATGTCTAATGAGGTTAGACATACATCATTTGGTATCTATAGCCTGATCCTAGTGAAATTCTTCTTCAATTTCAATTTCTAGAACTACTCCAAATGTAAACCGAAAATCCATAAACCTTAGATCTACTTCTAGTTTACTTAAATTTCTTTAAAGTCTTGGTGGATTGAGTCTTGTCTTGTGTTACTACACCTTTCCTAGTAATTAGTTTCTAGTTTTCAAAATTTTGCTCATCTAATGTTCTTCATGTTCTTCCTTGTTCTCGATAATTTTTTAGTTTTGATTCTTGTCAACTTGTGTTAGTAGTTGTTTGTATGTTGTATAACCTCTTGTTTTGATTCTAATCTTATGTCTAAATCTGAATTGAGTTGTTAGAGACAAATTTTACAATTGTTATACATTGTTTTTCATGATTCATCATATTTCTTTAAGTATTTTTGAACTTGTACAAAAGCCTATTAAAATGTTGTCAAAGAAACATGAAAAAAAAAAAAGCAAAAGAAAAGCAATTAGGTGTTGCCAAAGAAAATATTGAATTGGTGGCTAGAAAAATAGAATAAAAACAGAAGTTTAGAAGCAAAGAAAGGTTACAAAAGTTACAAGTTCAAATTTCCTTTGAACCACAAAATTGGGTGAGCTTGTATGACATGCAAAGTTGGTGAAATATGGCTTCTAACACTTGAATTTGCTTAGTGTATCTCCTTTGTGCAGTTTTAGTCCAGCAACTATCATTGAGTTGTCTCCTTGAATTTCAATTTGAGTTTGTGTTATCCTTAAATTTTTAGCTTTTGTTGCTTGTCTTTTAAAAAATCCAATGTTTTGTCTTAGAGTTTTCTTGTTCTTGGATTCTTGAGTCTAGCTTAGAATTGTTTCCTATTGCACTTTAGTAAAGAACCTTGATTGGATTGGGAGTTATTGCTTAAGAGCTATAGAGGAACAAGAGTGGGAAAAGGAAAGAGAGAACTTTAGAGAAAAAGCCTAGATAAAGTGTGCAAACAAGAGTGTGAGTAGCAAACACTTAGAGAGTGGTGAGAATTTTTCTATATACTTGTGTTTTTGCTAACCATTTCTTTTTAAGGATGAGCTCAAGGGAAGAAGAAACTTTGTCACCTAAGACCTCTAGGTTGATGAAGGCTATTACAAAACAAATGGAGGAATTACAAACCCAAATGGAGGCAAGATTTGAGGAGTTACAAAGGGAGACACAAAGAAGGAGTAATCAAATTGAGAGTGTGGATGAAGAGGCTTATGAGGATATGAGGATGAGTGAATATGCATCCTACCATGGAGGAAATTATGAAGATGAGGGAAATGAGAGGGTGGATGGAGAAAACAACAATAGGAGACAAAATAATAGAAGACAAAATCATATAAGACAAAATAAAGAGGAGGAAGATTAGAGGTTTAGGAGAGATGAGAGAGAAGGGAGGAATAAAGGATCGAGTGGAGTGAAAATTAAAATTCCAAAGTTCCTTGACACTTATGATCCAGAAACTGACTTTGAGTGGGAGATGAAAGTAGAGCAAATTTTCTTATGCCAACACTTTGATGAAGAGAAGAAAGTGATTCTAGCAACTCTAGAATTTGGTGGCTATGCTTTAGTGTGGTGGAACCAAATTCAAATTGACATAGAGAGGTTGAGGAGGCCAAGAATCAATTGCTAGAATGACTTGAAGGGGTTTTGAGAGAAAGTTTTTTCCCACTTATTACTCAAAAGAAGTCCACAACAAGCTCCAAAGCCTATTCCAAGGCTACAAGAGTGTTGATGACTACTATAAGGAGATGAGATTGATGATGATGAGGGCTGAAATTGTGGAGAGCCAAGAGGCAACCATGGCTAGGTTCCTTCATGGCTTGAATAGAGACAGTCAAGATGTGTTGGAGCTACATTCCTATGGCACAATTGAGGAGCTAGTCCACAAAGATCAAAGAGTATAGCAACAACTTAAGAGGAGGAAATCTTCCAAAACCAATGGGGCTGGAAATTCTAGTTGGAAGGACAAGCCTAGGAAGGAGGTTTCTCAAATGAAAAATAAAGAAGAAAAGTTGTAGAGCTAAAGCATAAAAGTTATGGACCCTACTCCAACAACATCGAGCAATATCAAGTGCTTTAAGTGCCTTGGCAAGGGCCACATTGCTTCACAATGTCCCAACAAGAGAACAATGATTATGCTTGGGAATGAAGGCATTGAGAGTGAGTCTTCAAGCGGCTCAACTAGCTCTTCAAATGAAGAAGAAGAAGAGCTTACACTTGTGGAAGCCGTTGAAGGTGATCTCTTGATGGTCACGAGAATGCTGAACAATTTTTCCATTGACAAAGAGGAGATTCAAAGAGAAAATATTTTTCACACAAGGTGCTTAGTTGGAGACAAGGTGTGCTCTCTTTCAATTGATGGAGGCAGCTGCACCAATGTAGCAAGCACAAGCTTGTAGAGAAATTACACTTGCCAACCATAAGTCATCCTAGGCCATACAAGCTCCAATGGCTTAGTGAGAGTGGAGAAGTGCTGGTAAATTCTCAAGTGCTCATTCCTTTTTTTATTAACTCTTATAAGGATGAAGTTCTTTGTGACAATGTATGAGTAGGATGAATGTTGGTTAAATTGATGATATTATAATATGTATGAGCCTTGGTGCTTTTACAATATGTGCTCAGGAGGCTATATAAACGGTGAAAATGTGTTGAAGTAACCATTTTAGCCAATTTGATAATCGTTGAAATGTGGTATGGTTAGGGTGTTGAACCCTTTGAATTGGTTGATGTAGAGTCTTAGGGAGACTCTAGTGCCTTGGTTAGGCTGAGATAGATCCTGTGGGGGTCTGTAAATCACCAGTTAGGTGATTAGTCTTTGAAACTTAGAAAAAGAGGTTAAATGGAAAAGAATGGCATTTCTTTTCGTTCTAATGGTTGAGAACCGTTGTTGATTACTTGTGTGCCTTTGTATAGGGTGTGACACCGAGGGTGTCAGTGGCGGAGACCACAGTTCAGGGATTGGATAGCAGAGCACTGTGTTGCCAAGTAAGCTGTTTGTTCTTGGGAGTGTTTCCCACTGCTTGAGTTGCACCATACTCCGAGGGAGTGATGGTTGCATACATGATTCATATGCATTGAATTGGATGTTACAGCTTTCCTCATGATAATATGTATACTTGTTTTTGTGCTTGTGTATGGTTGCCTTTCGGATAGATCTTCTGGCCATTTAAATAAATATGGACCTCCCTAGGAGTAGAGCGCAACTCCTAGTCGGTTTGCTCACGTAAAAGGTGTATGATCCCTTAACACCGGAGATAGGTGGTCCCATCACGGTTGAAGCCTATTCTCGGAGGTGCCATATACATGCATCCATGTGTAAAGGGGTAGCTCCCGATGGGATGGCACGGGTGTGAGTTCCAGTCTCACACTGGGGACTGAGAGTCCCGATGCTGATGATGATGCATCTTTGGCGGGCATAGTACCACAGATACACATTAGAGCTACAGAATGTCTATGTGTTGTTTTGAGGGCCAGGAGGCCTAGTGTTGTGATGCCTTTGATGTTGTGTATCATGGAAGTGAGCCAGGGGGAGGAGAAGCCTCCAAGAACCCTGAGCTTACTAAGATTGTATATCACCCCGCGTGTGGGGATTATATTTTGCAGGTAATGCATCTGGCAGAGATGATGGGTCCCAGGGCGGGAGGCCCCAGTAGGGACAGACATTGTATAGCTGCTTAGGCAATATTTTGAGAGCATTATAGCTCACTATTTTATCATTATGATGTATTTTGTACCCCTGCGAAGGAAGATGTGCGTGTAGATCTAGTTTGGATCCTGTATGGATTGTGAGGTACCGACGTTGTATATTTTGTACCCTCATGTGAGGATGTGATCTGTGAGATCATGGCACAGGGTGTCTATTCTTTTGGATAGCCACAGTGGTGGCTTTGATGATGTATATAGGTTTATACCCATATAGATATATGTGGCTTTTGATTCTCTTGTTGTATCTGTATGGACATTATTGTCTTTACCTACCATTCTTTATGTTATAATTATCATACACGTATTACAATTACATAATTAAACATATATATACATATATATATATATATATATTAAATTAGTACATGTCATCCAATGTTAGAACTTCCTTTAGTTTTACATGTATATGCACTTGAAATTACATATCTAACAAAAAGCCAAAGAACTAACTATGAAATAGTTGATTAACAAAACACAACTCTTTCTCCAAAAAGAAATGTGACGTCATCACGTTGGCTTGGTGGCTCCAATAAAAAGAAAATCTCCCTCCAAGGTCACCTACTGCTGTTCATCTACTCAAACGAATGAAAGTTTGCGATCATCACAGGTACCAACCACACGGTACAACAAATGCAAAGGTGAGTTTATTATATAAAACCAGCAAGCATCAGATAACAACAATTGGAAAGGAAAAAACATTAACAACCACTATCATTACCAAAAGTCCATCAGTCCAATACACACTTGACAAACCCATTATTGCATTACACATGCAACAAAAACAATCATCCAATGCATTCCACAACTTAAACAATCATGTTCAGAATGATGTATGCATCTAACTCATCACTTAGCATGCAATGTGGTAGCATGTTCATGGAAATAGCCTCTCTCAGGAAAATGATGCAGTAGCTCGTCGAGGTCACCTTGTCGTGCACTGGTCATTCCCCCCCCAATGGTGATCAACCCTGAATCACAAGGGAGTTCCAAATAAAGTGATTCCCCTAGTACCCCCATACTATCTGCCACCATTCTATTTCCATCCATGAAATATGAAGTATGAACATGGGTACCATCACTGCAATAACCATGGATACATAAGGACCGAAATTTAAAACAATTTCTTTCTCTCTTGGAATGTTTAAAATTCATAAACCCACCCTCACAAGGTTATCCAATCGGTCAATGTACCCCACGTGGACATACACAATATACAACCATAGGCACCATCAATGCACTGACTATGGATAGCTAGGGACCGGAATTTTAAACAATCTCATTCTCTCTTAGGGTGCTTAAAATTCGTAAATGCACCCTCGCAAGGTTATCCAATCAGGCACCCCCCATGATATTCATGTATATCCACATCACACAATGACATTGTTCACATCAATATTATTTCTCATCAATGTCATTATCAATATCCACATCATGTCATCTCAATGTCATCAATAACATCAACGTCATTTCATTTCAACATCATCATCATAACACCAATATCATCTCATTTCAACATTATCAATGACATCAATATCACCTCATCCATCCACAATCCATATTACCACAATATTGGTATTTTAGGAAAATTCTAAATTAAAGAGGAGGACTACAATATAAGAAACACACTTTTATGTCCATCTAAAAATTTAATAAAGAATTAAATAGGAAAACATATTATGAAAATTCGAGCAGAGTCTCCTCTGTAATTAAGGCTTTTCCCAAAAATCCAATCATTACAACAACAATATCATTCACAATTTTATCCATCAACAAACCAATGCATCGTATCCCATTAGTTAAAAACACGATTTTTCTTGAAAACAAGCACACACAGGAACAAACACCCATCAATCCTAAATACATTGCATCCCATTAGTTGAAAAACATAGTTTTTCTTGAAAACTAGCATACAGCAGGGACAAGCAGTTATCTTCATAGTTGGATCCTTGGCCCCCAACTATGGTATCAAAACTATAACCAAATAATAAACTCCCCTTACCTAACCAGGAGTTCTCCCTATTACAGCCTAGCAGTGTGGTTTCACGATCATTCAATTACATATGCTTGTCTGAACACAAAGTTCTACATACCAAATTGAAGATCATTTAGTATAGATTTCAAAGACAAGGTCAAAATTAATATTTAGTGTCAAATACCCACTTAAATCAAAAAGGCGCTAAAAGGGTGTTTTGGGGAGTTCACATCAAAAGACATCATTTTGAAATTCCAATCACACCAATGTGATCAGGGTTTAACAAGGATCACAAAAATGACATCAATTTCATAAAAAGCAGACTTTTACAACATCTCATTTTCATGGGGTTTTTCAAAGGAAGTGTAAAACTCCCAACAACGGTACCCAAAACACAAGAGACACTAAGAGAAGCTTAAACTAGCTAGGAGAAGACAAAAGAAACTAAGATTACCTCAAGGAAACCAAGAAAGAGAGATTGGGAGCTCCATTCTCTACCGAAATTTCAAGAGGAGTTTCGAATATTTCCCTCCAATTACAACGTTCTACTCGGTCGTGGTCTCGTGGCAAGCAACAGCGGCCTATGGTGGTCACCGGTGGTCTTGGATGGTGGAGGAGGGTGGTGGGAGGCTTAGGTGCTGGTTGAGGGAGGAAGAAGACCAATTTTCATGGTCTTATGCTGTTGGACGTATTTAATGCTGACTCCACTCGCCCAGGCGAGCAAAAATGCCAACAAAATTTGCCTGAGCGAGCTGACCAAATTTTACAATTTTTGCTTCTATGAAAAAATTAATTTCTCACGCTCCAGACATTATGTTGACATCCCAGCGGTCAAAAGTTACATATATAGGTTAGGAATCGATCTTTAAAATGTGAAGGCGAACCAATAGTTAACCAATTACTAAAATAAGTTTCAGGTCAAACTCAGAATCACACAATTCAATGCAGCTGAAACAAACTGCACATGACTTAACATCTACACTAAGCAATAGCACAAGGATAATTTACACAAAATTCATTCAACAAATCCAAACTTATCAAACAATCAAATAACACAACAATCACATCAAACATCTATTTTCAATTTGTCAAAATTTCAGGGCGTTACAAAAACTATAATTCACACACAAATTGAAATATATACATTCAAAAGCATAATTTTCCAATATAGTCTCAAAAGTAAAGTTAAAAAATATAATTCAGAAACATATGACATAAGATTCAGGTAACACAATTTAAGACAAAGTTTAGAAACACCGGGTTGCCTCCCAGGAGCGCTTCTTTAACGTCTTATTAGTTGGATGCACTTGTTGTGGCTCAGGCTTCTTGGAATTGGACAACAGTGGTGAGCCTCTAGCTCCACTATTTCATCATCCATAATTCTTCCCTACTTTGTAATCCAATGCCTCAGAAAAAGGAATGATAATCTACAACCGTTTGAAAATGTCTAAGAAACACTTGTACTACCTTTCTTTATCTTTCTTTGACGGAGAATGTAGATAAGGGAGTTGTTGAATTGGTGGATGGTTTACTACAACTTTGCTTTTTTCAGTTGCTTGTTTCTTTGATTTTTGCTTCTGCTCTTCACTTACCACTTTCTCTTCCAGTTTTTCATTAGTCACCACTTCATTATTTTTTTCAACAACTCCTTTATTCATTTTCTCATCATTATCCTTCAAACCAACCACAGTTCCCTCCTTGTTGTAATTGTGTTGCATTTTGCTTTGGGTTAACCTGTGTGTTTGCTGAAAAATATCCACTTCCATGCTCAGACAGTTGTTTACAAGCTGTCCAACTTGAACTTCAAGATTTTTAATGGAATCATTAGTGTTCTTCTTATTTGTGATGGACATCTTTATAAACTAAGTTAGAGTATCTTCCATTTTGACATTTTATTGGGCTGAACTTGTTATTGTTGTTGTTGTTGTTGTTGTGGACCCCTATTTAAAGGACCTGCATAATAGTTGTTAGAAGGACCGACAAAAGAAAGTTTAGTGGGACCAGAATAAGCATTATTATTTTTTTGCCTCCAACCATAAGGTTGATTTGAAACTGAGCCACCTCTGTAGCCTTGGCAATTTCCTTGAAAGTTCTTTTTAAGTCTGCCTTGATTTTGCAAATAATAAGCCTCATCCTCCTGTTGGCAATCACCAGGTGCTGAACAGTAGCCATTCTAATGGTCAGAACCAAAAATATCATATCTTAGAACTTGTTGAACTTGATGAGTTTAGTGTGTTTTCTATGATCCACCTTGCTGAAATTGTTGAGGAAGTTGGCTTATCTATTTTTTAACATCTCTATTTGCTGAGTCAAAGTTTATTCTGATCTTGAATTGCATTCTGAGTATCCAGCTCCATTATACCTTTCTTTTGAACCAGAGCCTTATCATAGTGAATCTGATAATCACTGGCTGCAATGGAATCAATGATTACAATTGCTTCCTCAAGGCTCTTAGACATCATAGTACCTCCAACTGAGGCATCAAGAATCATCTTCATTTGAGGTCTCAAACCACTATAGAAAATATGTAGTTGTGCAGCATCATCAAAACCATGGTTTGGTCACTTCCGCAATAAAGATTTGAATCTTTCCCATGTCTCACATAAAGGTTCATCAGACCCTTGGGAAAAAGTAGCAATGCCTAATTTTGCACTAATGAATCTAGACAGAGGAAAGAATCTTGCAATGAACTTTTCCTCCACTTCTTCCTAAGTGCTGAGACTTTTGTTTGGATGTGATTGGAGCCATGACTTTGCTTTACCTGTCAAGGAGAATGGAAAAGCTCTAAGGAAGACAGCTTCAACATCATTGTCAGAAGCTCCCATTGTACTACATAGCTCCATGATGGTAGACAAATGTTTGTATGGATCTTCATGATCCATTCTAGAAAAAAAGATGTGAAGCAATCAAACTGAGCAATGCTGACTTCAACTCCAAAACCTTGTTCGTGAAAAGAGGAATGACTATGTTGTTGTAATGTTTTGGTCCTTGTTGATAAGCATAGTCACCAAGAGTCCTCTTTGGTGGTTTATTTCCACCTCCATCTCGATTAGCCATATTATCAAATACAAGTGGCTTTTCAATTGAAGGAGAATCAATAAAAGAATATTTGCTCAGTGGCTTAGTGGTTGCTTGTTTCTTTTTCTTCCTATTCTTCCTTTCAGTCTTGGCAATTTCTAGATCAAATAGCGATTTATCTGCAAGAACTTTACCTCGCATAAAGGAAAAAGAACAAACTACAATAAACTGTAAGCACCAAGGTGATAAGTGACATATTTTAGTTATTTTTTGGATTTGAATGCTAAAACTTATCTTTTGATTTTAGTAGTTTTCTTATAAACTTTCCTTAATTCTAGTTGTTTTATCTATTGTACATTTATAATTGTTTTTGTTTAAATATGGAAGATTCATTCATGCAATTCTTATGTTTTGATAGTTAATTGTTGGATCCAGAAATCAAGCCAAGATGAAGAGCAAAATGGTCATTTTTGAAGAATTTCAAAGTGTCACTCGCCCATGCTAATAATCAACTTGCATGGGCTAGTAACATTCCTTCAACATGAATTTATCAACTAGCCTGGGCTAGTTATCATTCTCCTGGACGAGTTACATAACTTCGGCATGAAGGAACCAACTTGCCTGGGCGAGTTGGCCTGACACCTCTTAGACCATTTCATTTAAAAGCCACGCAAAAGGCAAAGAACAATTGAGAGAGGACAAACCAAAAGAGAGAGAACAACGTGAAAGAAGAGAGAGAAGATAGAAAAGTGGAGCTGGAACTGCAGCGAAGTAGTTGTGGATCTCATTCTTTATCATTTCTTCTGTTGATCTTGTGCTCTACACAATGATCGACTAGTTTCTCTGAAGGATTGGATGTAATCTTTGTACTCTTATGTATCTCTTTTGATATTATATATATATATATATATATATGAATCTTTTCTACTCATTATTGATGATTTCATTCTGTTTGTAATGCTTGTTTCTATTTGATCATTAGCTTCATGAAATTGGATTTTAAGTTTGACTAGAAAGTACTCTTACAATTTGAACTGAATGAATTTACTCTTTACGTTACGTTGCTAGGAATGAAGCATAACGTTTTGATTACAAATAGCACGAGATTATGATTGTAATGTTGGCATATTTATTTCATATGCAAGGAATCGGTATTTGGTAAATATTCTTAGGATTCTCGAATGTGAGGGATCGATTTGAGTGATTTATTGTGTATATCAGTGATGTTAGAAAATGATTCACATGTATCGTGTTCCTTATGCGAGTGTTTTATGTAGTCTCATGTATGAAATGGTGTGCACAAGATTGGAGCTAGCACAAGCAGTTAGCGTGGTGAGTAAGTGGTGAGTAAGTATATGGATAAACCTGGGAAGGAACATTGGCAAGCTATGTAACTTATATTCAAGTACCTTAAGGGTATAGCTGATATTGGACTAGTCTATCAAGGTGACACATCTTGTGCCCTTGTTGGATTTTCAAATTTTGACTACATTGCAATTTGGATGCAAGATTATCTATGACAAGGTATGCATTTACAATTGCCAATTCTCTTGTTAGTTGGAAGGCTACACTTCATCCCACAGTTGCCTTGTCTACTACAGAAGCAAAGTACATGGCCTTAGAAGATGCAGCAAAGGAAGGTATTTTGTTGAAAGGTCTTATTAGCAACCTCAAGTTTCCATAGGATTAAGCTATCATATTTTGTGACAATTTGAGTGCAATTTGTTTAGTCAAGAATTAAGTGCATCACGAGAGGACTAAACATATTAATATCATATACCACTTCATTAATTTTTTGTTAATGAAGTGGTCTATTATACTCACTAGACACCCTTTTCCCTCAACATCAAGCGACCACAGAAGACATGACAACCAACACATTGAAGGTAACTTGTGCCACCGTCGTTATTGACCGAAGCACCTAATTCGAAAGCACGTAATCCATAAATATATTTTGGATTACCTATCCCTAAAGTAAATATCTTGAAACAGGTATTCTAGAATATATTTCTAGATTACCTACCTCTCTCTAAAACATCTAATCCAAAACAATGCATGTTGTTTTCCAAAATAATTAATCCATCACAATGCTAGATTAGCTACCTCACTGCCTTCAACCCCTCTCACTAACTCTATTAGCAAGAGTTAACGAGGTTGGAGCGATCACAAAGGTGATGGAGGCTGGAACAAGGGTGCAGGGAAGGAAAAACGCATTAGAAGGGATTGATTTCATAGATGAGTTGTAATATTGCATCCATGGTAAATTGTGGTGTGATGTGTTAGTCGCAGTAGCACGAAGCCTAGATTTTAGTGGTGCAAGCCCATGGTTGTGATAATGCAAAAACTATGGCTTGACTATGTAAAGGTGTGATGGAGTGAGAGATATGAAGAGAAAGATGGAGAGAATAAGAGGGTGAGCATGGGATTTAGAAAATTTTGGGAGTATAGGAAGCAAATAATGGTTGCAGAAAGCAAAGTTCTCGTACAAAACTCTACAATGGGAATTTTGAAGATGAAGCCCATAATCTAATCTAAAGTAAGAAATCTATTAAGATTTTTCAATTTGGAAAAAATAAATCACAGGCATAGTTTTCAAAAATTTAACCATTGCCAAAAAGAAAATTGCTAACCATAATTAAATACCAAAGTATTTTGACTTGAATCATTATACTTCTCCCAAGCCGCTGAAGTTCTCTCGTATTCCAGCTACCTGCTTTCATCATATTTCACATGATAAATTTCTAGATATACACTACGAATTAAACTTTCCTATAAACAACTCGTTTAATTTTTTTCAAAAAACTGAAATGTTCAAATTAATTTTAGCTTAAGAGTGTTTATGGAAAAAATGATCCAAACAACTTAATACACACTACAAAGACGGGAACTCTAGATTGTAAAATTTGGAATGTAATTCATAAACACAAAACGCATTACATGTAACATGTATTGGGTTGTTATTTCTTATGAGCAATAACTCCTTAATATACAAATTACATGACAAATGATTATGATTTTGTATGCTTAAATAATCGTTATATAAATTATCAAGGGCATGACTATAGGTAACGAACGTGGGGCTATCATGACAGCAATGGAACTATATGTATTTGTTAATTTATACAACATAACGACGAATATAATCCAACCGTGCTGGATGCTTAAGCTTCATGAGAGCCTTGACTTCATGCTTCCGAACCATTTCCCTAGAAATATTCAAGTTCCCAGCGATTTCTCCCAATGTTCTGTCACCCTTGCCATCAAGTCCATATCTCTGTCTGATCACTAGGCTCTCCTTTGGCTTCAAGGAATCAAGCTAGAAAAAAAAATCCAGGAATTTTTTAGAAACATCAATATTATGTTATGGTTTTAGAAAAATCACCAAGCGTATGTTTGTTTTGCCGTGCTCCTCAACGTAACGGACGTTCATATGAAAACAGGCCCTCCATGCTTCTCACAAAACACCATTTTTTTGCATTTTGGAATGCGTGCTCAACTCCACCCAACGGCTAAACAAACACACACTAAATGGTAGACCCAACATAAGAAAAGAAAAACCTTCCGAAATGACAAACTGAAGAGTAATATCATTCCATAAATTGACCTATAGAATTTCATTTTCCACTGATTAACTGAATCACCAATAAATGATCTGCCAATGAATTAGGCAAGCGCTTGTTTATGTATGGGGAAAGACATCTGGAGATGAGATGCCTCTTAGCCATGGTTCACCAATGAAGACAATTCTTGCATGGACACGGTGCTTATAAGTGTGATTATTAAAACTTAGGATAACATTGAAATAATTTGAATGGATTATATTTCTTTTTCTTGAAAGTCATTTAAATTACGCAATTCTACCCTTCCCTTGAGAGATGAAAATACCTTAATTGTGGTGAACAACTTAATATGTATTTACCTTAATGGATATGCCTTATCGGTTGTAATGTAAACAACCTATGTGGTAAACAGCTATTATGAGCCTCATTTTTCTTCCTCTACAGCATTGAATGAATATTAAGAACAATCAATTTTAAACACCATATTGTTAAATCTAGGACTGTGGAAGATGAAATAAAGTTTAAACACCTAAAGTTTCAAATTTGTTAGTAGAGGTTTAAAACTAGTTTTATTATAATGCCCAAAAACTCAGCAAGAGAGAATATATATATATATATATATAGTGTTTACTATCTTTTGTCCCTAAACTTTTTAGAATTTTTGTTTTTAATCCCTGAATTTTTTTATCTGTTTTTAATCCTTTAACTTTTTTTTTTCTTCCTTACTTCTAGTCCCTTAACTTTTTTTCCGTGCTTACTTTGAAGTAAAGACAAAATAAAAGTTAAGGGACTAAAAACACCATCTTTATCGTCTTTTTTTATTAATACTTTAATCTATAATTATTTATAAAGACAATTATCCCATTCCGTGTACACATTTGCTATTCCTAATTTACCTATCAACTACTTTTAAAAACCACCCACAATCACTAGTTACTGTCTAATAGCTTTCAACATGACAGTTATTACAACTACATCTAACTCAAAGAAAAGACAGTTAAGGCACAAGGCACGACGTGTCTGTTTTTCAACTAGTATATATTAAGCTGTTGATCACTTATGCTTCCATATGCACTGCACTCATGAAAAAATTACACCATCAAGGATGAACAACAAAAAGGACAACAAAAACAAGATTTTTGGTTGGCAAGAATGTGATCATCATGCTTATTTAAAAGTACAGCAAGCAGCAAATAACTGACATCTATCAAAGTTTCACTAACTTTCAGCAAGTTAATCAAATTTCACTTATCATCAAAGAGAGAATATCTAGGAGTTGAGTAATTACCACATCATCAAGAGCAAGTCTTAGAACAGCAAGTTGCCTCCTATTATCACCATTAACACCATCAACATCAGTAATCCCATTAATATACTCCTCTTGCGTGGTTATATGTCTTGAATGAAGGGATAAAATGGGTTTTGATGCCTTCATTACTTCATGATATCTTTCAGGTGAGATCCCAATTCTTTCTACTAACTCTTCTTCCGTTGGTGACCTCTGGAGCTCAAATGTTAACTTAAGTTTAGTTCTTTGGATATCTACTCTAACCTGTACCAAATGAATATGAGATGTTATAAAAAGCTTCTACCTGAGCAAAGTCTAATAATTTAACTAAGTCTACAAATAATTTCCTAACCTAGATATTTTCTTTGGATATCTTTGGAAAAATTAGATGTGATCAAAGCACCAATCAATTTTGATATTCTATTTTATTTATAAAACTTAAAAAAGAAACTTTCCAAATCTAGTGCCTAAGGAAAACAATCATGGATCTTTCCTTCTTTCACTTTCAACCAAAACAAACAGGCCAATTAGCAATTTCAATTTCTTTAAACTGCCATATGATTCTGGCAGAATGTAATAAAGAATGCTGCTTTTCTAAAATCTAAAATTAGTAACAAAAGCTATTCATCCATTTGATAATTAAACCCAAATCTAATTGTCATGCACTGATAAGAAAAATGCATACCCTTTCAAGTCCAAAAGGAACACGTGTGAAGTTTGAGAGGGTTATGGAACGAACAATAAAGTGTCTTATCCAAAATAAACTGTATGTAGATAGCTGAAGTCTTCTTTTTGGCTCAAAACGATCAATTGCTGCGATAAGTCCCTTAACTCCTGCCTGACAAAGATCTTGAAACCTCCGGCCACTTGCAAAATCTTGAAAATATTTGTTAATCACGAACAATACAAGCCGGAGATTGTGCTGCAACCGACATCACAATGATTTCTTAATCTCAGTATAACTATTACTCATTCCAAAGAATAGCAACAAACACAGCATCAATTAAACCATTCATATCCAAAGAGACAGAGAGAGAGACAGAGAGAGAGAGAGAGAGAAGAAAAAGGAACGGAGATGTCATATATCACTGATCTTCGAAGGCTTCTTATAAGCCAATCTAAAATAAGAGTTGAACATTCCGTGTTACCTTTATGAGCTTGTTTCTTGCAGCTCGGCCAACCTCTATAGCTTTTCTTACTTGAATAATGCTCATGTTTGTTGCATCAGCTAGTTCACCATCTGTAATTTCTTTCCCCACTGCCTGTAAATCTTCTTTTGCTTGTAGGAGTTCCTGAACAATAACAATTATGGCCTAATATCAGAAATTCATACATTTTCTCTCAGCATCTTAAGCTATTAAATTTAAGGATTCCTTGACAACAAAAGCTTTCATGAGTGTATGCTCAAGAAGCAGATCTGTGACAACTCATTGTCATGATTAAATTTCCATACAGTTAAGAACAACCTATGCTTTATGCATCCGTCAAACCCAAATGACTTTGACATGAAGTGCACCAAAGACAAAATCAGTTCAAAGCCATCATCTGCCAGCTTAAGCTTTTAGGTTGACTGGTTCATTGACATTCAGCAATTCAAGGAGATATACTTCTATTTCAAGAATAGAAAAATCATAAAAGACAGTGCATCAGTGACCAGAAAAAGGGGGAAAAATCACCTTCATTGGTTGCATCAACTTGAATAACCATGCATGCTCTGAAGAAGGAAGAACTGGCGGAATCTTCATTTTCTTCCAGTCCATGCTAACTAACTCAGTTGATGCTGAATAATCCCTGACAAGCGTGTCAATATTTTGTACTCTATTCTTAACATTTCTTTTCTTCTGAGGTTGATCAATCACCTCCTCCTTAGCATTATTTTTCAATGCAATCCTCTTATCAAGACTCAATCGTTTGGCCTTCTTATTCTGGCTTCTAACCACATTATCACAATTTCCATCATCATGTTCATCACCAACCTTCTTCCTCCGCCACAAGACTCTCTCGACTTTACTATCTATATCTTCCATATTACAGGTATCAGATACAGGGCTGAGTTTATATATATTTTCAAGTTTGGCTGCAGCTTCATTATAGTCCACATCCAAGGTGCATGGAGAGGTTTCAATAGTAGAGACAGCTCTCACTCTCTTTAGTGACTCACTAGTCTTTCCTACCCTTTTCGGGTGTTTCTTTGCTGTTTCTATGGGTAGAGGAATTTGCTCCTGAGGTGAAACCAAAGCGGTTTTATTCGATTTGTTTCCTTTAAAAGCTACAATTAAAGGACGTTTATGCACTTGCTGATGACTGGTCAACCTTGTATTCAATCGTAATGGAGTCCTAGCAGCTGAGGTAGAAACAGTAACAACTCCCATGCCAGGTTTCCTAATCCGTGTTTAGAACAACATATAAAATGAAACAAATTTCCAATGGAGAGATCCTACAACAGCAGAGCAATTTAATATCAATGACATGTGCTAGTAACAAAAGTGCATAAAGTATTGATTAACCATCAATGTAGCATCAATATCAACATTACTACCCAAAAGAATACTACAGTGAAAAGCCCAGATATTGTTTTTCAGACACTGATTAGTCCATACCAATTTTACGCTAGTAAGATGGTTTCAATTGATCACCGGTACTTCAAAATAACAGCAATAACTTCATAAGAAATCAACGAACAATCTTATAATACTCGCATCACCCACAATTCCCACAATGCAAACCTAATGTTTTCTAAAAACCAATGTTTTTGGTTGTTTTTTAGGTCCCCATGACATAGGCGTGAAATATGTATTGGTTTTATCAATTTGGCAAGTGACTTTTCCTTCCAACTACGTTTTTGTTTTCAAATCCAAGACCTTGCTTGAACGATCTGTGCCTAACGTCACTTAGACTAACGAGTAACGACACATTGATGAACATCTTTTTTTTTTTTTTTTTTTTTGTCGGGGTCAAAGACCACACGTGTCCCCCAACCCACTAAAGTCAGAAATTAATCCCGCTCATTGCCATTGACCCAAGATAATTTTGAACAGGAGACAATCAAACACGGGTTTGTGCATACGTGTAATCAATCAGATAATTAAGTGGTTCAATTCTACTCTACATACCAATATACACAAAGAATGATACAATGTTTCGAGAAGAAAAAAATGAAGCGAAGTAGTAGGCAACATTACTCGTACCTTAAACTGCAATGTCCGAACCAAGTCCCGGAACCCACGCTAATTTTTCGACCACAGCGAAAATCTATAAGAACGCACGCGTTGAGGTAGTGGTTTTGTTAAACGCAAGATACCAAAAATTCGGTGTCCACAATTTTATGTATGAAAAAAAAATCAACGGTCAGATCGGACGGTGGAATTAGAGAAGCTGCGTATGATCGGTACACGTGGACTGGATGTGGCGTGATAGCCATGACGTGGGAAGAAAGTGAATCTGGCGCTTTTGGAATGGGTGGAGCAGATATTTCGGGAGAAGCAGTAGATCACATCTGGGACACGTGGTTGGCTGATAGTTGAAGTGGAAAATATTTGATTTTTTTTTGCTTGGACCCGTGTTTCGTGTGGTGGTGTGTCCAATACATGGCGGAATACCCACCACACATCACTAATAATGCAACGAATAATGATAATTCCAATAATAATAATAATTAACATTCTGTTAATAAAAGTTGATTTAAATATAAGAATTTATGTTACAAGTGTTTAAAATGTAATATGTTATGTGTATTTGTATATACATGTTTAAATGTAGTTATGCGCTTTGAAGTTTTTCAGTATAATTTTAGACAAGTATTTTATAAAATATTGTCTAATTTCACAAATTTTATTATTAAAAAATATTTTTTCAAAAATAACATTATGCATTTTGGAAAAAAAGTCACGAAGGCCTATTGACGTATTATATATATATAAAAAGGATGATTAATATAGTCTTGTTTTCAATTACAGTATATTAGCATTGTACACAAAAATTGGACAAAAATCCATCCAATTTTTTGTTTTTAGTAAATTGATTGTAAGATTTTTATAGTAATTAAGCATTTAATATTTAAGAGAAATAAAAATAAAATTGATTTCTTTCTCATTCCTGCTCGTTTTGTAACGACTCGCCTCGTCGCTACGATATCACTAACTCTTAATCGTGCAAATTTCAATTTTTAATAAAATTCCATTAATTTGATGATGAAAATGATGGTAAATTTCTCGCGATAATACCATTATCATACACATATTACATTTATATATATATATATATATATATATATATTAAATCAGTACATGTCATCCACCTGTTAGAACTTCCTTTAGCTTTACATGTATATACAACTGAAATTACATATCAACAAAAAGCCAAAGACTAACTAAGAGAGAGTTGACTAACAAAACACAACTCTTTCTCCAAAACGAAATCCAACGTCATCACATCGGTTTGGCAGTTCCAACCAAAAAGATCTTCCTTTAAAGTCACCTACTGCTACTTATCTGCTCCCACGAACAAAAGTTTACGATCATCACAAGTACCAACCACACGGTACAACAAATGCAAGGGTGAGTTTATTATATAAAAACCAACAAACATCAAATAGCAGCAATTGGGAAGGAAACAACATTACCCACCACAATCATTAACAAAAATCCATGATTCCAATACACACTCAACAAACCAATCATCCAATGCATTTCACAACTCAAACAATCATGCATAGAATGATGCATGCGCTTGACTCATCTATCAGCATGCAATGTGGTACCGTCGCCAGAAATAGCCTCTCACAGGAAAAATGATTCACCGCTTATCAGGGCCACCCTGTCGTGCACTGGTCATTCCCCCACCCGGTGATCACCCAGCGTCGCAAGGAAATTCGAAACCTGATAACCTCTTAGTACCTGCGTTCTCAACCCACTGAAACCCACAGGTACGCGAGTGCCTTCATTCTATTTCCACACATACAAATGAAGTATGAAACATGGGCATCATTAATGCATGACCCGGCTAGGAACAAATCTTTTCTCGTAAGGATAACCCACCATTCACCCCCATGTACATACATAACACATCAATGTGGGCTCACCGATGCACTGACCGTGGCTAGGAACCAATCCATCCTCGCAAGGGTAACCAACCGGTCATTGCATCCCACGTGTACATACACAGCCTACAACCATGGGCACCATCAATGTATGACCTGGTTAGGAACAAATCCTTCATTACAAGGGTAACCCGTCATACACCCCCCATGGGTATCCATGTATATCTACACACAATGACATTGTTCACATCAACATTATCTCTCATCAATGTCATTATCAACCTCAACATCATATCATCTCAATATCATCATCATCATCTCATTTGAACATCATCAACTACATCAACACTATCTCATTTAAACATCATAAACCACATCATCATTATATCATTTATACATCATCAAACACATCATCAATGTCTCATTCAATCATCACCAACACATCAATAATCATTTCAACATTATCAATGACATCAATATCACTTCATTCATTCACAATCCATATTACCACGAGACTGATATTTTAGGAAAATTCCAAATTAAAAAGGAGGACTGCAATATAGAAAATCCACTTTTCTGCCCATTTAAAAGTTTAATAAAGAATTAAATAGGAAAACATATTATAAAATTTTGGGTAGAGTCTCCTCTGTAATTAAGACTTTCCCCAAAAATCCAATCATCACAATAATAATATCATTCACAGTTTTATCCATTAACAAACCAATTCATTGCATCCCATTAGTTGAAAACAGTTTTTCCTTGAAAACGAGCACACAAAGAACAAACACATATCAATCATAAATACATCGTATCCCATTAGTTACAAACATAGTTTTTCTTTAAAACCAGCACACAGTAGGGACAGGCAGTTATCTTCATAGTTGGACTCCCTGGCCCCCAACTATGGTATCTAAACTATCTCCAAAATAATAAACTCCCCTTACCTATCTATATTTCTCTGTTAACTCCTTGAAACGTCATTTTGGGAGCTCTCAAGTTCATGTGTTTTGGCGCAAACGCAGAGCTCTATATACCAAATTGAATATAATTTAGTAGAGATTTCCAATATAAGATCAATATTAACATTTGGGGTCAAATACCCACTCAAATTAAAAAAGGGGCTAAAAGGGTGTTTTGAGAGTCTACATAAAAAAACATCATTTTGAAATTCTGATCACACCAATGTGACCAAGGTTCAAAAGGATCATAGAAATGACATTAGTTTCATAAAAATGAGACTTTTACAACTTCTCATTTTCAAAGGGTTTCCAAACGAAGTATAGAAACAGCCAATAACGGTACCCGAATCACAAGTGATATCAAGAGAGGCTTAAATTAGCTAGAAGAAGACAAAAGAAACTAAGATTACCTCAAGGAAACCAAGAAAGGAGGATTGAGAACTTCATTCTCTACCGAAACTTCGAGAAAAGTTTTGAAGATTTCGCTCCGATTAAAAGGTTCTTCACCGTGCCGGGATTTCATGGCAAGCAACAACGGTCCCTGGTGGTCTCCGGTGGCTGTGGGTGGTGGAGGATGATGGAGGGAGGTTGGGAAGCTTTGGGAGGATTAAAATCCTCCATTTTCGTGACTTTGAAGCTTAAAAACGTATTCAGCACCACCTCCAATCGCCTAGGCGACCAAAAATGCCTGCAAAAACTCGCCTGGGCGAGCTGACCCAATTCTAGAATTTTCTGCTTTAGTAAAAAATTAATTTCTCACGTTCCAAACATTATTTTGACAATCCCAACGGTCAAAAGTTACATATATGGGTTAGGAACTCATCTTTAAAATTTGAAGATGATCCAACGTTAACTAATCTAGAATGGTGATTTTAATAAAATAGGTTTTCGGGTCAAACTCAGAATCACGCAAAAACAACGCATCTCAAACAAACTCCACATAACTTGATGTCTACACCAGGCAATGGCACATGAATAATTCACATAACATTTAAACTAATCCTAATTAATTAAGCAATCAAATAATACAAGGAATACATCACACATATATTTTAAGTTATCGAAATTTCAGGGTGTTACAACTCTCTCACCCTTTTAGAAATTTCGTCCCCGAAATTTACTTGACTCAAACAAAGCTGGATAGGCCTCTCGCATCTGACTCTCCAGTTCCCATCTCGCATCCTTTCCTGATGTACTTCCCTAGATTACCTGGATCAAAGGAATTTTTTTCCCTTTAAGTGTTTTTTTCGTCGATCCTTGATCCTCAAAGGCAATGTTTCATATGTCAAGTTTTCCTTTACTTGAACGTTATCTAACTCGACCACATGAGAAGATCATGGACATACTTACAGAGTTGGGACACATGGACGACATTGTGAAGATTAGAAAGGGACAAAGGTAACGTAATTTGATATGCTACAAGACCGACTCTTTTGAAAATTTGAAAGGGACCAATAAAATGAGGAATGAGTTTTCAAGATTTCATCGCTCTGCCAACCCTAGTCCACGGAGTAACTCTCAGGAATACATGATCACCAACTTCAAATTCTAGGTCTTTTCTCTTCTTGTCCTGGTAACTCTCCTGCCTACTCTGAGCAATCCTCATTCTCTCTTAGATCAACTTGACCTTCTCAGTGGTTTGTTGTACCACTTTAGGTCCTAAAATGATGTTCTCTCCAGGTTCTAACCAACACAAGGGTGTCCTACACCTCCTACCATACAGAGCTTTATAGGAAGCCATGTCAATGGTAGAATGAAAACTATAGCTATAGGTAAACTCATTAATGGTAGAAAACTCTCCCAACTACCCTTTTGTTCCAAATCACACGCCCTCAAAAGGTCCTCTAAAGACTAAATGGTTCATTCAGTCTGACCATCAGTTTGAGGGTGATAGGCTGAACTTAGCCTAAGCTTTGTTCCCAAAGCTTTGTTCAGACTCTCCCAAAATCTAGAAATAAATCTAGGATCTCTGTCAGCTACTATACTAGACGGCACACCATGCAATCTGACAATATCACTATTATACATGGAGGTCAACTTCTCTAAGGAAAACCCACTATTGATGGGGATAAAGTGAGCAGATTTGATCAATCTGTCAACAATAACCCAGATAGAATCTAAACCTCTCGGGGTTTTAGGTAATCCTATTACAAAATCTATGGAAATACTGTCCCACTTCCACTGGGGTGTTTCTAAGGGTTGCAACTTACCTAAGGGTCTTTGATATTCTATCTTAGCCTTCTGAAGACTAAACATGCATATACCACTCACTAACCTCTTTCATCATGTTTGGCCACCAAAGCATTGTTTTGAGATCTTGATATATGTTGGTGGCACCATGGTGAATACTCAAACTCCAAGATCATCTTCCTAAGCTCATATACATTAGGGACACAGATTCTATCTTGAAACCTTAAGACTCCATCTGATCCCACCTGAAAACTACTATCTTTTCCTTGCCACTATGGCTTCTAACTGAGTCTTCAGAAAAGAATCTGGCTTCTGGCCCTCTCTGATCTTTCCTAGCAAACTGCTTGTAGTCTTCAAAGCTCCTAGTCTCACACTGTTAGGGGTTACCTCACATACAAGACTAAGGTCTCTAAACTGTTTTAGGAGGTCCAACTCCCTAACCATCAAAGCAGATATATGCAAGGATTTCCTACTCAAAGCATCAGCCACTATATTGGCTTTGTCAGAATGATAGCTAAGCTCAAAATCATAATCCTTAAGAAACTCTAACCATCTCCTCTAATGCATGTTCAACTCTTTCTGACTAAACAGATACTTAAGGCTTTTATGATCACTAAACACTTCAAAATTAGAGCCAAAAATGTAATGCCTCCATATCTTAAGAGCAAACACTACGACAAATAACTCCAAATCATGGGTACGATAATTCCTTTTATGTGTCTTGAGTTCTCTAGAAACATAGGCCAGTACTTGACCATTCTGCATCAGCACTCCTCCTAAACCCATCATTGATGCATCATAATACACCTCAAAGAGTTCTCTTAGGTTAGGCAAAACTAACACAGACGCTGCCATCAGTTTTTCCTTAAGAGTTTGGAAACTATGCTCACATTGGGCATCCCACACAAAAGCTTGACCCTTACGAGTCAATTTGGTCAAAGGCAAGGCTAACTTGGAGAAACCTTCTATGAATCTCCAATAGTATTTTACTAAACCCAGAAAACTTCTAACTTAAGAACAACTTTTATCTTAGAAGAATCTATAGCTATACCACCTTGGGATATCACATGTCCTAGAAAACTTACTTTCTCTAACCAAAACTCACACTTGGACAACTTAGCCTAAAGTTTTCGATCCTCAGGGATTTGTAGCACAATCCTCAAGTGCTTCTAATGCCCCTCTCTAGTCTTAGAGTATACCAAAATATCATCTATGAATACTACCACGAAACTATCAAGATAAGGGTGAAAGATCCTATTCATATAATCCATAAACACACCAGGGGCATTAGTCACACTGAAGGGCATAAATAAATACTCGTAGTGACCATAACGGGTCCTAAAGACAGTCTTCAAAATATCCTCGAACTTCGCACGGATCTGATGGTATCCTGACCTAAAGTCTATCTTACTAAACACACATGCTCCTACCAACTAATCCATAAGGTCATCTATTCTAGACAAAGAATATTTATTCTTAATCGTCACCTTGTTCAACTAACGGTAATCTACACATAACTTCACGGTTCCATCTTTCTTCTTCACTAACAACATTGGTGCTTCCCACGGGAACACATTGGGTCTCACAAACTGCCTATTCCAACAACTTTCTAGTTGTTTCTTAAGCTCAGCTAACTCTATAGGAAACATCCTATAAGGGGCTACGGATATGGTCCAGCACTAGGTACCAAATCTATAGAAAACTCTATCTCTTCAGGTGGTAACCCAAATATATCTTCAGGAAACACTTCTGGAAACTTTCTAACAGGGAGGTCACAATTTGGTTGGCAGAGATAAACATCCCATTATTACTCACTTCAAGATCACCAAACACCAAAATTTTATCAAAATAGTTCAACAAAACATGGTTGGAAGATAACCAGTTCATATCCAGAATAACATCAATTTGGCTGAGAGGCAAACAAATCAGATTAACACAAAATTTTCCACCAAAAATTTCTACAAGACAACTCAAACACACATCAGAAGTCAAAACAGACCCACTAGTTGGGGATCTCAACCACAATCTCACCACTCAAAGAAGACACAAAAAGTTTAAGTTTCTCCACTCAAAAATAAAATATAAATGAATGGGTCTCACCGGAGTCGAATAACACAAGTAATGGAATCCAATATCTTCCTTGGTAATGGGGAAAGTACCTCACCAACTCTTTGAACTTAGCTGCATACTCAGTCACAGTCATAATCCCTTGTTTAAGCTCTAAGAATTCCATCTCTTTCTTATTTCTAACAGCTTCAGGAAAGTATTTCTCTATAAATACCCTCTTGAAGATTTCCAAGGTCACAACTTGACCTTCAGCCTTAAAGCTTGGAAAACATCAGTTATTGCATAGTCATTCCTTCCAACCATCACTTCTTGCGCACACCAAGAAGTGAAAACATAGAAGGGATACACACAACAAAAGAACAATACAATTTTACACTCACTTAATCACTATAGAGGGTTGATGCCTTGAGAAATCAATCATCTACAACAATTCACCCTTGAGGCATTGACACTTATTATTTACTATTTGTATTCCTGACTGCTTACCATAATGTTCCTTTGCACTTCACAAATTATCCAGATGGCCAGTCTGATAACTCGTGACCAGGCATTGGAACTTATGGTATAACAGACATCAGAAATACAAACATGTCATAACCATACCAATAAACCTTTACAACATATGCATCATAACAATGTAAGCCAATCTCAAACACAAACAACTCAATCAACCATAAAATAGTCAATTACTCCAAACATCAGACATTCAACAAGCAACACAACATGCACAGAGAAACATAGCAGACTCATAACTCACCGGCTGAAAAAAGTTTGACTTGCTCTGATACCACTAATGTAACGACCCGCCTCGTTGCTACGATATCATTAACTCTTAATCGTACAAATTTTAATTTTTAATAAAACTTCATTAATTTGATTATGAAAATGATGGTAAATTTCTCGCGATAATACAATTATCATACACATATTACATTTACATATATTAAATCAGTACATGTCATCCACCTGTTAGAACTTCCTTTAGCTTTACATGTATATACACCTGAAATTACACATAAACAAAAAGCCAAAGACTAACTAAGAGATAGTTGATTAACAAAACACAACTCTTTCTCCAAAAAGAAATCCAACGTCATCACATCGGCTTGCGGATCATACCAAAAAGAAGATCTCCCTCCAATGTCACCTACTGCTGCTTATCTGCTCCCACGAACGAAAGTTCGCGATCATCACAGGTACCAACCACACAGTACAACAAATGCAAGGGTGAATTTATTATATAAAAACCAACAAACATCAGATAGCAGTAATTGGGAAAGAAACAACATTACCCACCACAATCATTAACAAAAATCCATGATTCCAATACACACTCAACAAACTAATCATCCAATGCATTTCACAACTCAAACAATCATGAATAGAATGATGCATGCACCTGACTCATCTATCAACATGCAATGTGGTACCATCACCGGAAATAGCCTCTCATAGGAAAAATGATTCACCGCTTATCAGGGCCACCCTGTCGTGCACTGGCCATTCCCCCACCCGGTGATTAGCCAGCGTCGCAAGGGAATTCCAAACCTGATGACCCCTTAGTACCTGCGTTCTCAGCCCACTAAAACCCACAGGTACGCGAGTGCCTTCATTCTATTTCCACACATACAAATGAAGTATGAAACATGGGCATCATTAATGCATGATCCGCCTAAGAACAAATCCTTTCTCGCAAGGGTAACCCGCCATGCACCCCCCATGTACATACATAACACACCAATGTGGGCTCACCGATGCACTGACCGTGGCTAGGAACAAATCCATCCTTGCAAGGGTAATCAATCGGTCATTCCATTTTTGACAATCTATCAGGCTGAGGTTGTTGTTGTGGACTCCTATTTGAAGGACCTGTATAAGAATTATTAGAAGGACCCGCATATGAGTTGTTAGTGGGACCTGGACCTCCTCTATAGCCTTGGTAATTTCCTTGGAAGTTCTGTCGAGGTCTGGTATGGTTCTGCAAATAATGTGTCTCATCTTCTTGTTGGTATTCAGCAGGTGCTGGACAATGTTCGCGGCCATAGAAATCACATCTCATAACTTGTTGAACTTAATGAACTGTGTGTTTTCTGTGATCCTCCATGCTGGAATTGTTGAGGAAGTTGGCCTATTTATTTTGTTAAGGCCTTTATTTGCTGAGTTAACAATTTATTCTGAGCTAGAATAGCATTTTGAGTATCTAGCTTCATGATACATTTCCTCTGTATTGGAGATCTATCATGGTGAGATTGGTAATCACGGCTGCTATGGAGTCAATGATACAATTGCCTCCTCTGGGCTTTTTGACATCATAGTACCTCTAGCTGAGGCATCTAGAATCATTTTTGTCTGAGGCCTCAAACCACTGTAGAAGATATGTAATTGTGCAGCATCATCAAAACTATGGTTTGGACACCTCTGCATTAATGATTTGAATCTCTCTCATGTTTCATAGAGAGGTTCATCTACTCCTTGGGAAAAAGTAGTGATTGCTGATTTTGCATTGATGAATCTTGATGGAGGAAAGAATCTAGCAATGAATTTTTCCAAAGTGTTGAGACTTTTGTTTGGTTGCGACAAGAGCCATGTCTTTGCCTTACCTGTCAAAGAAAATGGAAAAGCTCTGAGGTAGACAACTTCAACATCTTCATCAGAAGCTCCCATGGTACTGCACAACTCCATGAAGGTAGACAAATGAGTATATGGATCTTCATGATCCTTTCCAACAAAAGGATGTGAGCCAATTAGACTGAATAATGCTGGCTTCAGTTCCACAACCTTATTATTGAAAGGAGGAATGCCTATTTGTTGTAATGCTTTGGTCCTTGTTGGTAAGAATAGTCACCAAGAGTCCTCCTTGGTGGTCTATTCCCTTCTCCCCCTTGATCAGCCATATTATCACATACAAGTGGTTTTTCTGGTGAAGGAGAATCAATAGACAAAGTTTCACCCGGTGGCTTATTGGCTGCTTGGTTTCTTTTTCTTTATGTTTTTCCTTTCTATCTTGGTAATTTATGGATCAAATAACGGTTTATCTGCAGAAAACTTACCTCGCATAAAGGAAAAAGAACAAACTACAATATCATGTAAGCACCGAGGTTTAGTGAAAATATAATACTAGAATTTATACAAAATCAAAATCAAGATATTTAACAAAAGCAAAGAAAAACAATGTCTTACTAAACTAAAATTTTAAATCTAAAAGAACTGAGTAAGTGAATCAAGTCCCTGGCAACGGTGCCAGAAACTTGTTAGACTCTTGCCAAGTGTACCAATGTCGTCACAGGTTACAAAATTTATAAAGATCCTCTCCACAGGGACTTGAGTTACTCAGTTATTTTTAAATAAAAGCAACAGTTTAGTAGTTATGTACAATAAGTATAAGCGGAATTTCATGAGTTGGTGACAATAACGAAATTACAAATTTAAAAAATAACGAAATAACGGATTTAGTACGTCGAAATTACGGAAAATTACGAAAAAAAACTATGTAAACAAGTAAAGCAAGTTTAATTAGTTCAAGAAAAGTTAGGATTGGACTTCATCGTTCATAACCTTAGTATTCAATTTAACATTATCATGTATAAATAATTTTCTATCATTATTGATGCACACATTAAATCACCCCAAATCGATTCCTCATATTTGAGAATCCTAAGAATATTTATCAAACATCGATCCCTTGCATATGAAATAAATAGCCTAGCATTACAACCATAATTGTAATAGCTTGAATTCGTAAGCATATGTTTAAGCCTGGATTAAGCATGTGTTAAGCTTAGGATTAAGCTTATAACTGAGGAAATATTCTTAGGCCTTGGAATCCCTTGAAAGGAGGCTTAAACGCTTGAGAAAGAGTGGAAATAAGCTATTCTGGCCTTCGGCGCGACCCACGTGAAGTGTGGCGCGACCCGCATCAGATGTGCAAAAATGCCCATGCTGTCTGGCCTCCCAAGTGGGTAGCGTGGGAGTCCAAGTGAGTAGCGTGGGAAGTGGCCTAGAAATGGCATTTTCTGTCTGCCATCCCAAGTGGGTAGCGTGGGAGTCCAAGTGAGTAGCGTGGGAAGTGGCCTAGAAATGGCATTTTCTGTCTGCCATCCCAAGTGGGTAGCGTG
>PYAF01003842.1:174412-198066 GCA_007407185.1 Glycine tomentella
TGTTTGCTTAAACTTCCTTAAGGATTGGACGTACTCTTCTTATCCCTATGCTCTTTTAATTATTTATGCATTGTTCTATTCCTTGTTGGTAATTTTATTCTACGCTTAACGCTTGATTCTAATTAACCGTTAGTTTCATGAAATTAACCCTAAAGGCGACTGGAAAGTAAATTTAGGGTTTGAACTGAATTTAATCACTTGTTACGTTACGTTGCTAGGAATAGGGCTTAATGTTTCGATCGCATTAAACGCATGATTAGGATCTTAATGCTAGGGTATTTAGTTAAATATGCGAGGAATCGATATTTAGTAAAATATCCTTAGGACCGTAATTGCGAGGAATCGAATTAGGGTTACTTAGACGTGTGCGACAATAAGAATAGAACATGCGTAGGTAAAATCAATTAAAAAGGGATAAGCAAGAAGAAATCCAATCCTACACTTACTTGACTTGTATCCATTTATTTATTTCCCGTAATCGTTTATTTGTTTTCCGTTATCCTTATTTTACATAAAAACAACAAAGGAATCTTTGCTTTTTATCATCTGTATATAACTACTAGACTGGTAATAATTTAAACCAACCGACGTAAACTCAAATCCCTGTGGAGACGATCTTATAAATTTTGAAACTTACAATGATACAACGGTACACTTGCCGTGGTAAAAATCCTAACAGTAATCAATTAAACCAGGAAGTCTTAAAACTGATTTCAACTATGTAATCAATTACAAATGTTGGTAATCGATTAAAACATTTAACATAGCAGTTCTAGTTTCAATCAAAGGCCAAATAATCGATTATTCTGATAGGTAATCGATTAAACTGTTTATAAAGATTTTCTAGATTTCACGAAGAACAAAATAATCGATTATAATACTCAAGTAATCGATTAAGGCAGTTGAAAATCCATTTTTCCAAAACCTTTTAATCAATTAAAAACTTTAATTGAATTACAAAAAGCTTTGATGTTTTAGGAAAAGACATTTAAGCTTTTAGATGAATGAATGAATGCATGTATGGATCAATCAGATTGTCTTTCTCTTACATTTAAATTATGTCATTAACTTCAAGGCACTTCAAGCATGTTGAAAGCTCAAAACACATTTTTGAAACAATTCCTTGTTAGTCTTCATGATACTCCCTCTATATCCAACATGGGGGTGATGAGGGAGTTCAGAAAGTAACATGGGTGGTTAGTTGGGAGAAGAGGAAGGAGCATGGTGGTTTGGGGGTGAAGGACATTTCTTTGTTTAATAATGTTGTATTAGCTAAATGGAGATGAAATCCAAAGAGACTCTCTATGGGGAAAGGTGTTGGACTCAAAGTATGGTGGTTGAAGAAGGTTAGATGTGAAGGGAGAAAAATCCAACCAATCTATTTGGTAGAGGGAACTGAAGACAGTTTGTTGTGTTCTCACCTAAGACAAGTGGTTTTAGAAGATGAAGGGATGAAGGATAGGTGAGGGGAATCAAGTGAAGTTTTGGTTGGATAATTAGTTGGAGGGGAGGCTTTAGAAAATAAATATACTAGGTTGTTCCTTAATTTGGACCAACATGGGGGTATTGCTAATACGGGGAATTGGAGGGAGCAACAATGGGTGTGGGATTTTAGGTAGAGAAGAGTGCGATTCTAATGGGAACTGGAGTTGGTGAAAAATTTTCATTTGGATTTGGACAATGTGTGTTTGAAAACGGGGGTGGAGGATAGTTGGTGGTGGGAGGGTGAACCTAATGGTATTTTCTCGGTCAAATCGGCCTTTCCCTTGCTACTCCCTTTGAAGTATTAAAGTCAAGAGATGGACATTTTGAGGGTCTTGTGGAAATTAAATATTCCTTCAAAAATTGCCATGTTTGTTTGGAAACTTTTTTTTGATAGACTACCCTCAAAAGAAAACTTGAGGTGGATAAATATTATTGTTGTTAATGATGATTTTATATGCCCGATATGTCATGAGGAAGTTGAATCTATACATCATGCTATTATTAATTGTAGGGTCATAGTGTTTGGAAAATATGTTATAAGTGGCTTCATCTTCAATATGCTTCAGTTGTATTTAGGAGCCAAAGCATGGTGAGGGATAGCCTTGGCAAAACGGGCCTGGCCAGCGGGTCGGCCCATTTACCCACAAAAAAATGTGGGTTGGGTTGAACTTTCAAGCCCACATTGAGTAAACAGGCTGGGCCAACTCGGCCCACTAAAATGTGGGCCAAAATGTGAGTCGGGCTAGGCCAGCCCATCGGGCCCATAGCCCACCAAATAAATAAAATAAAAAATATATTATTTTAAATTTAATATATAGGACTATGGATGTTGCTTTGCAAACTTTAATTTTATGTATTAACCTAGTATCAGACTATCAGTAACATATAATTTCTCATGGATTCTAGTTTTGTTTAATTGTTCTTGGAAGTTCAATGAATCTTGCAGCACTTGTTTGATTTTGTTGCTTCTGCCTTCTCAAGTTCTCATCATCTCATGTGAGGTAAGGTATTAAAATGATTGCAGACAAGAATCTATCATTAATTTTTAGCATAACTTAAATAATTTTTTTGTCTTTCAAAAAAAATTATTTTTTATTAAACGGGCCAGGCTGACCCGCTGGCCCACTAACCTACCTTAAAGTGGGGTGGGTTAACATTTCTAGTCCACTTTACAAAAGTGGGCCAGCCCGGCCCAGCCCACATTTTTTATGGACTTGGGCCAGCTCGACCCATTTTTGATGGGTTGGTCCACTTTGCCAACCCTAGTGAGGGAGAATATCCTACAAGATATTATTTTTCTTTTCTTGGAGTTGGTTGAAGGGGCTATGAAAGGACTGTAACTATTCTTTTGCACGATGGGCGTATTCACCAAGGATATTGCCTCTTCGATGCTAGCTAGATGTGGTTTTTTGTCCTTTTGTGCACAGTTGGAATAGTGATTGGTTTCTGCAACTCCAAGTATATATGGCTCGTGCAGGCTTTGGTTTCAACATGTAAGGAATGGTGTTTGGCACACATTTTTTGCTAGATACTTCACGATGTTGGTTACTTCATATTTATATGCTTGCATGGTAAATGTTCAATAACCAATTATGGTGGGATACTTACTTTTGATCTATGTATATGGGTGTTGGTACCCCTTGTACTATATTATTGATATACTAGTTATTTGCAGATAAAACAACCATTTAATAATAAGTTCAAAACTTTTATATTAGAGAAAATTACGTTAACATTTCTGAGGATTTTTTAAATTACACATCATATTCGTCTTGTTTAATGTTTATTCCAATCTCCCATATAGGGGTTAGTTTAATATATGAGGTGTCAAATTCATATTTTCAAACATTAAGAGGAATAGTGTAGGAGCAGAAAAAAACATTGTAATATGTAATTGAATAAAGTTCAAGCGGTGAGAGTATAATTTTTTCTTTATATTATTTAATATTTTTTATTAGTTTTATATTTTTACTATTTAAAATATTGTTATCAACTCGAAATATTTTAAAATCAATATATAAAACTTATTTTATTTACAATATAGTTGTAAAATAATTAAATAATTTTATCATTTCACATTTCAAAATTTAAAAAATCATTTAAATTTAACCTAATTTATTTTTTTAGTCTTTAAACACAAACTTCTCATTTAAATAAAATAAGAATTATTTATCATTCTATAACAAAACATATGTTGAACTAAGCGATTGACACAAATGATTAATGTGTTGGAGTTAAGATTGAATCATTCGGGTAGTACTCGAGTTCGATCCTTGGTAAAAACAATTTTTGGTAATACGTTACTTAGCTTTTGGCCAAACTTTGAATTAGTCAGGATCTCTTTCTTTTGATGAACCAGAGAGTTAAGACAAAAAAACATATATTCCATTCATAGCATGAATCAAACGCTAGTAGAAAACAAAAATGAAAGTTAGCCTTTAAGCATTAGGGTAATGCCACTCATTGCAAATATTTATATTCACTTTTTGGTTTATTTTTATAAGACAGTAATTCATGAGAAATAATATTAGGTCAATATGAGATATTGGGTCTATTTGTGTTTATGTGACCTCTCGTGTATCAAAGAATTGATTATTAAATCTAACAAGGGTGATATTTTTATGTCTCATGTTTGATCAAGACATTTGAATGAAGGGACATTGATCGTACAATATATATGATTGCGGAAAGGTTAAAATTAGATCACCAATTTCCTCATGGGCTAAGAAACAATAATGATGCATTTCTTCCCTCCTTTGAGAACCATCAGCCTTATACCGGGTTCAAAATGTTTGGGATGGCGGACGTGCCATCAAAGGTCCTAGTATTCTTGTGGAGGCTCATTTTGGATCATATACCTACCTATGACCAACTGTAGTTGAGGGAGTAAATGTTGAAGACCCAAACTATGTTTTTTGTTAGGATTGAGCTGAAGGGTCTAACCATATTTTTTTGGGATGTAGCATTTCAAGTTAGGTCTAGTATGCATTATTTGGTTGGTTAGGGATCTATCATGTTATTCCACAACACGTTGTCCAATTATATGAACAGATGGCCTTTCATTTTCGGCGCTTAAAATAGAAGAGACTGAAGTCTTTGTTTGGAACATAAATTGCTGGAAATTGTGGAACTTAAGAAATATCATCATTTCCAGGGATGGGGTATTCAGGTTGGGAGTATTTTGAATGATATTAAAAGCATCTCTTGGCAGTGACTCACCTAAAAAACTGCACATTGCTAGGAACCTTTTATTTTAGCTGGTGCTTATCTCCTAGGAATTGTATACAAATAGGGGTATACTTTTGTTAAAGGCATTTTGAATACATGTACATGAGAGGACTTGTTTTTGTGGGAGCATCTCTCTATCCTCCTCTCCTTGATGTATTCCTTTTGAGTTATATATATATATATATATATATATATATTTATTACATTTGTCTTCCAAAAAGAAAAAATAATGATGCATTGCTAGATGTCAATCATTTTTTATATAATATTGAATATTATAGGATCACACACATAAGAGTGAATATTGGAGCAATTAATTTAATCAAGTTAAATATAATTAATTAAATATGATTTAATAAATTAGCAAAATATTTATTAAATATGATTTGATTAATTGATAAGAGATATGATCATATGTAATTAATATTTTAGTTGGTCAAATATTATTTGATATGATAAGATAAGATTTGATTTAATTAGAAGATAAATTATTAGATATTATCTAATTGATTAATAGAATATTAGATTATATATGATGTATCCAAATTTTCTATAGGATTAATATAAGCTCATGTTTTCTATGTATGGAGGTGCATGCTTACCTCAAAACATAATACGTGAGAAAAACACAATTTCTGACCTTCGGCTAGCATTGAGACCCTGCTCTAGTTTTATTTGCATGGATTGGCTAAAGGTATTGTCACGTTCGACAATTGGTGATCAAGAAGGAACTCTCCGTGATTTGAAAACGTGTTACAAAGGTAACCTATAAACCCTTTAGTAATTCATAGATAATGCATGGTCCATGGAATTAGGGTTCTTTCCGCTCATGGTCATACAACAAGAGTCATACAACATTGGGAGTTCGTCACCCCACACAAGTAGGCCCATAATAGCCACCACATCAAGGAGTGTAGGACCAGTTGTGACTTGAGCAAACACGAAACCATTAATGGTAATGGACTAGTAGTCAAGAACGTCAAGCAACACATTTCTTTACCAAGGAATATTGTCAATTAGAGACAACATTATCATGTCATATATGTCCTATTCTTTCCAATCTTCGCTCTAGGCAATAACACCACATTCAATTCAAGCAGTATATTTTGGAAAAGTCATTGGCCATGTTCGAGGCTATTTGGAAAGGTGTCGATACTATACCAGCTACTAGTCAGAGGGAGAGGGAATTATTCATGGTTGAAAAGTTTTTGGATGCTAGGATTAGTGTTTTCACCCCTAACAGAGTGACATGGACCTAATATATATATATATATATATATATATATATATATATATATATATATATAAACTTTTTTTCTTCTGCATTGAATATGATCAATACGTCATTTGTCGATGGTGGAGCTTGAGGGGGTGAGTCATGAGAGGAGCTCCCAATTTCTTCCCTTGTGGATTTACTTTGAGAATTGGTTTGATCGCTAATCAAAGGTATGCTTTAGGGGTTTTTGAGCTTGGAAAAGAAGAAATGTACATGTGGTGCTTGTGAAGGTATGGGCGCTACTGAAGTTTAAAGAGCCTTTGATAATAGAAAGCTCCTTGGGGGAAGGATAACTATATAGGAGAAGCAAGAAGATAAGGTAAGCTTATAAGAATTGAAATTTGAAGAAGTTGGTTGTTAGTCTTGGAATTTGAAAGACTTTGATATCAATAATTTTTTTTGGCGTTGTTTGAGAAAAATCAAAAGATACCAATATTGAATCTCGATTGATGCAAAAAATGGGGGGGCACCAAAATTGTTTGTCGATAAGTTGATAAGGGAATGACATCCAGCATGACAATCCGATAGCAGAACAACTATATTAGCCGTTAGAATATATTGATGACAAAAATGGGATAATTTAAATATGAGGCCCATGATCTGAAATTCAAATACTTTAAAAGACATGATAGTCCAACACTTTTGGGAGGCAACGCGAGGAGTTGAGATTATGTAAAGCATGATCTTCCTGAAATCTAATGAAGTGGTTAGTTGGATATTGGGAACAACTATTGGCTTGTAACTGCTTTTAGCACCATAAATAGGGGAAAACACGATACAATCCAGGTTCATGACCAAAATTAGTACAACATTTTCCTTATTTTCCCAAATTTAGAATTCCTTTTATTGCTTTCATTATATTATCATGCAATTTACATAAGTTGATTACAACATTGTTTTACCACAATTTCCTATGAACAACATTGCATAAAAACTTCATTATTATGATTGTTGAAAAGTTCTTTTATGGACGCAACATATGGGCCTAATATGATGAGGCTCAATAAGGACCCATTAGCTTAGAATCTTAACAATAATTGGGAAAATCTCAACGTGTATTGTAACATCCTCAAGATGGTATTCACAGTTATAAATAAATTTGTGGAAATGTGATGATACTTGGATACGAACATGTTTAAAGAAAAATGATTATATCACTCTTTCCTTGAAGTAGAAATTACAAGAATACTGTTAAGGTGAAAATTACAAAAATACCCTTGAATATTTTAGAAATGACAATAATACCCTTAAGATGAATGACAAAATTACCAAAATGCTCTTAGGCAAGAAATGTCCAAATATCTTTATACATTTTGTGGAAACTTGATGAAATTACAGAGTACTCTTGGGTGACAGAGTATCAAAATATTTCGTGACAAAAAACTCTAGAATAGAATTTCTATAAATTTTATACGATAACAACTTTGAGACTTTATTCAAAAGAATTCAAACATCAGAAAAATATGGAAAAATGATAAATAGAATCTATGAAATTTTCTCCTAATTATAGGATGTCTAGACCTATTTAATAAAATAGTTTAGTAATTTTGATGGTCAGAAGTGGTATGAACCAATCAGAATTAAGATAAAGAGCAGTCTTGTATATAAGATTTATATATAGCACTCTGTATAGACTGCTTGTGATTAATTTAAACTGTCATAGAGATCAATTTCTAGGAATCTCTAGAGTTCTATTATTCAATATTACTTTTAGGTAGAAGAGTTTAAATCAAACTTGACTTCCTACTAGAAAATACCATGTGTAAAGCCATATTTGAAACTAGGTTTTTCTTCATCATAAAAAATGACACATGTAGCATGAAAAGAAGAAAAATTTGTCTTCCTCCCCTTTATCTTGATGAATCACGTGAAACATAGTGTAGAAGAGAGGAGAAGTTTCTTGAATAGCCACTTGGAAAGACAAGCCATAGGATGAATACAAGTGGAAGGACACTTGTATGTCACATAATGAACTTAGAAGACTTTTTCCTATAAAGTAAGGAAGTCATCATGAACCTAGTTAGAATCTAAAGGAACAACAAGTAATTAAGTTAGGATGAAACTAAATGAAGGTAATTAAGTTAGGATGGAACTAAATGAAGGTAATTAAGTTAGGAAGGGCAAAAATGTCCTTGAATATTATATCATTTTCTAAACACTATATAATGGACGGGGACCTTAAGTGCAAGCCATTTTCAAGACACCCCTACCCAATTCACGTGAAGACTCTCTCTCCCTCATATCACCTTCATTTCACTTCATCCTTCCCTTTTAAAGATTAAAACAAGTAAGAAAAGACTCCACAACCTTGAAGAAATAACGTGTGAAGCTAGCAATCTTAGGAAGAGTTTTGACAAAGCTTAGTAGAAAGATATCAAGACTTCAAATTCTTAGAAGATTTCCCAAGGAAGGAAGCCATTATTCCATTCCATTTTCAAGACTCAAACTCACTTGAGGTAGGCTAAGCTTAAATCTCGAGTTAACCAATGGTTTGGATTAATTCATATGCTTTATTAGGTAGATTTATGGTTATCATTTAGGCTTGAATTTCATGTTATTTCAAGAATATTCTTTGATGAGAATATGTTGATTTAAGCCATAGGATAGGTGATGATTTATAAGCATAAATATTAGTGATGAATGGAAGCCCATTTGATGATCTTTTGAAGGTGATTTTGATGATATTAGGGTTGTTTGTTTATATTTTTATGGAAATGTTTTGAATTAATTTTTAAAAGTATAGGATGAATGGTATGTAGATAAATGGTTCAAATACTAGAATGATTCAATTTTGAGGATTAAGTAGTGAGGTGGTAGGTGAAAAGAGAATAAAGATGCATACTAGGATCAAATCTTTTATTGCGAAAATTTAAAGAGATTAGAAACTATTTGAAAGATATATTGTGAATTATTAGTTAGATTTCTAACATAATTTTTCTGTAGTTGAGGATATTCTCTGGTCATAAGTTGGTAATGATCTTAATTGATTAAGGTATGGTGGTTTAACTATACTTATGGTACGTATGATGGTATGATGAAAATATTTTCCATAAGGGATATGTATTTTGCTTATGGATTTTATTATGAAATGATATTGATATGATGATAGGTTGATTCATGTTTCCAAGTCCAGTATGAGATTTTGTGAAACAGAATCTGATACTACATACAGTACGATATGTAGTACCTAGGTGCAGATACATGGCAAAATTCATGCATGTTTGTGTAAGACGATCGCAGCGTCTACATCCAGTACGAGGTGTAGCTACATACAGTACGATATGTAGAGGCCATTTGCACCCTGGGATAATTCATTTCATGCATTCATATAGTTGCATAATTTTATGGATTTTGTTTGAATATGTTGATGATTTACTAACGTACTAACGTGTTCGGTAGTTTAGCTTTGCCTACTGAGAAATTTTTATTTCTCACCAGATTTGTTTCATTTTTTTTAGATGGCAACAATGGTCAGTTTCCTTGTTGCTCTGGATTAGTGGTGATGTATGAAGGAAGATATAAATTAGGCTGGAGTATGGAAAATATTGTATCTGTATAATATTGACATTTGTAACGAGAATTGTGATTATGTATAATATATTAGTCTCAAATCTTTTGTAAGTTTTACATTTTAGAATATTTACTAATATACGCTTCTTAAAAATTTAACTCTAATAAAAGTAATAATAAAATTTATAAAAATCAGTATAAAATTTTAGGTCGTTATATGCATAACAGTTATCAAAGGAGATTCCAACAAACAGATATCTTATCTGATCAAGGGATTATATCCTAACTACTCAAGAGATTATATCTTATCTAATCAAGAAGTGGCAGCATTTGACCTAGAGGTAACATCCTTATAAATAAGGTACGCTCACAGGTATATTTATTCTCTCTCGATTTCATTATATATTGTCACTATGCACACACCTCAAACCATTGGCTAAACGCCATCTTAGTTTCAAAGTGCAAAGTGATCTACTTAATTAAGGGGTATTTCTTCTATAGATACCTCAAAGAGGGTTATTGATCCAAAATCAACCTACTAGCTATCCAGCTAGACATTCTTGTTCTCAAGAACAGAACAATTGGCGTCGTTTGTGGGGAACGTTAAATTTTAAACCCCAAGTTTACAAATCGCACGTTCGCGATGGTAAACACGAGAAGTAATGTAACACCCCGTGTGCACCCGGTGTATTAACATTATTATCATATCAGAATAGCACAAAATAAACTGCAGAAGCATATATTAATCGTATTTCTTGATACATTATGTATGGTACAAATACAAGCATATAAACAAAATCACAAATTCAGCTACATCTAGCCCTTATTGATCCAGAAATAAAAACAGAATCAGGCAGATATCAACCATATCTATGTAGATATGACATGAGACAAAAAACTACCTCAACGCTCTCTGACTCTAATCCAAGCAGCATACAGTGCTTGACCTTCCTGGCTTCTCACCAAGGAATCAATCTTCTGTGTCTTATGCACCTGCAACATAAGCCCCACACGGGGTGAGATAAAAATCTCAGTAAACCCAGGGTTCTTGGAGTTCTTTCCTCCCCCTGGTTCACTTTCTTACAATAATATGCTAGCTTAACTTAACAGTAAGCCATCTTATCTCTCTCATCAACTACCATATATCTATCAGCCATTTAGGCTTTCTCATTTCATATCACATCTCAGTCACTCATATATATATATATATCATCCACATTGGGAACACATCATGCCGACTGAGAGTACACTTTTTCCATGGAGAGGCTCTCTGTAACCTAGCCCATCATCTAGGAATGATCAACTAACAGGTACCCTATCTTAGGACTTATTGTCTTCGCCTAAGAAGCTTATCTGACAGGTACCATTCCCCAAAATTTCACTAAACCCTATCCAATACCTGAGGAGGATCATCCAAGGAAGGCTCTCCACTCACTCAGGATACCTACTAGTACTCTGCCTGAGGAGGATCATCCATTTAAGGGCTCTCCACTCAACTCAGGACTTTAACACAACTCTGCCTAAGAGGATCATCCATTTAAGGGCTCTCCACTCAACTCAGGACTTTAACACAACTCTGCCTGAGAGGATCATCCATTTAAGGGCTCTCCACTCAACTCAGGACTTTGGTCCACTGCCTGAGGAAGATCATCCAGTTAGGGCTCTCCACTCAACTCAGGTCTTATATGGACATTCTACTGGCCAGAGAATTCTCACCTAATCACATAATCAATACAAAGTATGACATTCTCATCGTGTCAAGCTAACATCAATACCAACATGCCATAATGGCATGTTCCTCAAAATCATAGCAACACACAACATTAGTGCAGAGCGTAACACTATCACAGTATTAGCTTATCATTCCTCACAGAACACATTCATAGTGTTCATTAATCATTAGAATACCACGGGTATTCCTCTTATACCCCAATACCTCTCGTCCTCTATCCTTATGTTTAGTTAACACTAATTACTATATATATATATATATATATATATATATATATACATCTGATATACCTATCAGTAAGCCAATATCATTCCTAACACAATCACAGTGTTAGGTTTATCACCAATCATAGAACACTAGTACAGTGTTCATCTCATCATCATACAATACTATCATCAATCAGAACACTAACAAATTGTTCGTTATCATATGAAGTACATAACTAATAAATAGTGACCCCCAAGCCAGGAAATCACTCCAAAGAACACTGAGCTTACCTGGCATGGCCGTGCTTTATCCTCAGCCTTTAGCTGGTTGATCCATGCTGCTGACACACTCGTGTCTCGTCCTCTGGCAATCAAATAGCACAGTCAATGTCAGACTCATTATACCAGGCATCTGACAACGGTTCTCAACTGTTGAAATGAAAGGAAACATGATTCCTTTCCATAGCTTCCCAATCCTCTATCTTAAGGTTATCAGTTCAATCACTTCATAGGCCACTCACAGATCCTTAGTAGGACCATTCTCAGCCTGACCATGGCCTCAGAGTCTTTCTAAGACTCTCTATTAGGCAATTCACTGTTCTATAAATTCATAAACTAGCAGTTATCAAACATGGCCAAACCAGACATATTAATGCATATTCACCGTTTATTTGGCCTCATGAACAATTCATATAAAGGTACTTAGGTTCATACCTATCCTAGTACCTTTCATTTACTTCAACATTTTCCTACTCAGACCAATCTCAGGTTTTTAAACCAAACTTCATCAGAACTTCAATTTCAAGGTCCCATATTCCTCAAAACAACCTCCTAATTATACTTTTCTAAAGAACCTAAGCCTAATTCCAGCCCTATCACAGATAGGTTACTATTCACCCCATTACCCAATTCACAAATTAACCGGTGAAAACTGAGTTTCTTACCCCAAAACCGCTGAGGAAGGCCGGAGAATCCTTTCTCCCAGCTCTAGCATCCAAGAAACGCCTTCTTCTCCTCTCCACCTCAGCTCTCTCTGAGGAATCTCAGGAAAATGGGGTTTCTCTCAAATTTTAGGCTGGAATTTAGCTCATACAGGGTCCTAATCATGTTTGTTGGTGATTAGAAGGTGTTTAGGTGAGGTGGGATGAAGTTATGGAGCTCCCCATGCCCATCAATGGCTGCCTAGACCAGAGGAAGAAGAGGAATAGTGTTTTGGCCTTCAAAAACGCGTGAATGGCCTTTTATACTGGTCCTGACCGACATGCCGCGCCAATCGCGCCACTCTGGCGCTGATGGCGCCAAAAACCAGTGCATCTGACGCCCTTGGCGCCACTTTGGCGCTCCTGGCGCCAGTTTCCAGCATCTGTGGCGCTCCTGCCGCCATTTTTAGAGGAGGTGAATCCACCGTCCCCTCCAGACCAGAACATGGCACCACCCCAACTGGTGGACTATGACGCGGTCCATATAAGTGAAGAGGTTTCAGATGCAGCCTCCACTCCTGCCCAAGCGACGTGAGCAATCTCGCCCAATCAAATAGATACTCGTTAGCTGGATCAAATTCAAATGATTCAAGAGCCAAATGAGTGTCTCATGAGCAATGTTCTCAATTCAATCCTTGAACGGATGGATGAGATGGAAAGGAGGTACACCTTACAAAGGCAGGAAAACATCAGAAATTTAGAGATCTAGATGATGGAGTGTAATGCCGTGTTGAGGCGTGAAGAAAAGCAACAGATATGGCTTATAGAACAGCACATCAGAAGCATGGAGAACCCGATTCATAATGAGAACCGCGGATAACAAAGTCGGAATACAGACAAGAATGGTGGACCAAAGCGTCAGTCGAGTCCGAGTTCTTTTAGCAAATCAACATGTAGGCAAAGAGGCAACACAAGTACGACTTGGGCTGATCATGGAGTACTAATTAGTCGGATAGAGATTGGGGATTCATCTTGAGCGAATGCTGGAGGTCCAACCCAGTCTCGAGATGCAAACCTATCCAGATCGACATTGGAAAAACGACTCGTGTGCAAGCTACCATTGCGGATTCAAATCAGACAGCCTAAGACTCGTGTGCAAGCTACCATTGCGGATTCAAATCAGACAGCCTAAGTCCGGATTACGGTTCCTGGAATTCAGGAACCTGCTGTGGTGGTTCAAAACCTGAACGCGGGGGAAGACCAGAATGCAATGGACCCTGCCAGAGAAACTGCTCCTCGACCAAGAATGGATGGGGGAGTTTACAGGAGAAAATATAGTAGGGGGCAACATAACAACAATCCCTTCACTAACGAAATTGTCAACGCTCTATACGTGGAAGACTTCGACGAAGATTTCTTTTTAAAGTACGATGGGAGCCAAGATCTACAAGTGTATATTGATGAATTTGATATGCAAATATGTGTGAAGGGAATTGATGAGCCCATCATATCCCGGATTTTTGCTACAACTTTATCTGGGACCACGCAAACGTGGTTTCATACACTGCCACCGTAGTCAATCCGTAATTTTGAAGATTTTGGGCAGAAGTTTTTGTTGAACTTTGCCACCAATAAGAAACAACCCAAGTTTGAATCCGCGCTTGGAAAGATAAGACAACAACATGGTGACACGCTTCATAGTTACCTGGACCGTTTCAAAGAAGCTGCCTTGCAGGTGCAAGGGTTGGAAGAAAAGTGCACGTGCACCTCATCGCCGTCGGATTGGATGGATCATCCTAGCTGGCAAAGTCAATATACAAAGATCCAGTGAAATCTCGGATAGAGTTTAGGGCTCAATCAAAAAAGTACTTAGAACTAGAACAAATGGAGATTGTCAATGCGGTCGGCAAAGAAAAAGAAGGAAGGAGTCCCAGAAGACGAAGCCCACCGCCAAGGGGCAGGGAGCAGCAAGGGGGTCATAACCAAGGAAGAAACGCGAATACCAAGTTCAGGCCAGGGAAATATGAGGCTAAATATGAAAAGTATACCCCATTAAATGCATCCCGGTCACAAAATCTGGCGAGAAGTAGCTTCCACCAAGATGAGAAAGGTAGACCGACCTCGTTCATTGTACAATAAGGCGGGAATAGATCAATCCTAGTTTTGTGAATTCCACAAAGGACCAGGACATACCACTGACCAATGCTGGGATTTAAGAGACACGATTGAGAAGTTTGTCAGAGATGGCAGACTGAGGCAATGTGTGATAAAAACCTAGGGTCACAAGAGCAAAAGCAAAGATGGGGATCAGTATGAAACCCGTCCAAACGAGAAAGATAAAGAAGAAAAGAGAAAAAAGCGAAATGATGATGGCGACGGATTTCTAGAACCCGAGTTCGAGTGTAATTCATATGTGGAGCTTTGGGAGGAGGTTCTTTCAGTGAGAGAGCACCTAAATTCAAAGAAAAAGTTAACAAGGTGGAACCCTCTACTCTACTTCACGGAGGAGGACATGCGCAATGTGGTGCCAGATCATGAAGATGGCTTGGTAATTACTGGAACACTGGTTAATTGCCAGGTTAAAAGGATATTTGTAGATAATGGCAACTGCACGGATATAATTTTATGGAGTGCATTTAAAAAATGAATCTTGAAGAAGATGACTTGAAGCCATGCAAAAAATTGTTAATAGCGTTCAATGGGGAAAACACTACCCCTAAAGGTTACATTGACCTCAGGATGACGCTAGGCACCAAGAAGACATTCAAGTCAGAATGAGTCAAGTTTATTGTGGCCGACTTTACCTCGCAGTATAATATTATATTAGGGAGGCCAACTATCCATAAGTTAGATATGCTGGTCTCTACTATACACCAGAAAATAAAAATGGTGGGGAGCAAAATCATAGTGGTTACAATCTGCGGGGACCAGAAAGAATCCCGACAGTGTTACAATAACGCAGTCAATGATAGTGAGGTTAACGTGTGATTTGACATGAGGAAATATGTCGACGAGTTGAAACCAAAGCCGGTAGGAGGTAATTAAACGAACCTAGAACACGGTAAATTGAAGATCTATTACAGTTAGATCTGTTTTCAAAGTTTCATCTCAAGTTATTATTTTTCCTTTGTTAGGATCAATAAGCCGTGATTTCGGCAAGTAGTGATTTTTTCCTTTGTTAGGATTCGGAAACAATGTTGTTTGTCCTTTCCACAAGCCGTTTCTTGGAAAGTTTGCAAATAAATGAAACATTTTTTCCTCTGTTGTGATTTTGCATATAAAAAATGGTAATAAAGGAAACCGGTTAATATGGTCGGGTTGTGATTTGCATAAGACCCCGGTCAAAGTTTTGGACTTCAATTAAGGACGAAGTGCAATACAAGGATCGGGCCCAAAAAGCTAAATTGAAAGAATAACCGAGGCAAGTCGAGCTTGAGAAAAGAAGCAAACACCGCTTCCCCAAATATCGAATCAAAATGTCAACATTCTGTTTTTGATAAATGGTGAAGAAAGCCAGCTCAAATTAAAAGACCACGGCAAATGAAGCCAGGTTCAAATAAGAAAGACACAAACTAAAAATTCCTTCAGAGAGGTAAAATTGATCTTTGTAACCATAAAAATTTGACAAAAGAAGTCAAGATGGTGTACCGCTCCACCGGGATATAAACGATATGTTAATTAAAGACCGACACTTTGGGATAAAAATGAGAAATGCCAATGAATGAAGCTGGATTGCTAATTAAAGATTAAGGCAGCAAAGCTGAATGAAAGGGCTATAGCAAACAAATTAGGGCTTATATGTATAGTCAACTAAAAAGCCAGGTTCGAAGAGTAAGGGAAAACGCTTTCGATATTTGAAATCGGGACCGAGTTCGAAGAGTAAGGGAGGACGCTTCTGAAATTCGATTTGGGTTAAAAACTCAAGTTGTATTAGATCTTGAGGGTAAAGCCCAAGAAAGGGTTAAAAACTCACGAAGTGATAGCTTAAGGGTAAAACCTGAACTGGTTAAAACCTTCAGCTAATGAAACTTAGGCAATGCCGAGTTTAAAATCTGAAACCGAGATACTTAAAATTCAGATTTAGATAAATGGGGGTATAAAAATAAACCTTCATGTATATGATGCATCGAAGTTATTATCTTGGCAAAGTGAAGTATGCTATTTAAACCCTGATCAGGTTGAAATGTAGAAATAGTGGTTGAAAAATCAAACGTCTACATGTAACAAACAAATCTTTGTCAGGATTAAGTTCAGGGATGATAACCTGGAACATGTTGCAAAGATAAAATGAATCTTTGCACAATATAATGCCTGGTCGTTGAAACCAGATGGATATTTATGCAGACTACGGAAGATATTTTTGATTTTGGCCAAATCATTTAATAGAATCCAATATAGTATGGATTTATGCGCCAGTGAGCAAAATTCTAAAAACGGGTTGCAATTACAAGCAAAATGTTAAATATAATGTTAAGCAAAGTAAAATCGGGAACAAGCCCGGCAATGTTCAATACAAATTCAAAAAGGGCTCAAAGGCCTCAACAAGAAAAAACAAAAAGATTACAGGTCATAACCGGCATCCCGACCCTTCAAATACTCAAGCTGCCCTGGACTGAGCCTGGTCATTAGTATGATTGGCAGGAGTTACCTCTGCCTCTCCGCGGATTCGACCTTCACAAATGAAAGCCTTGAAGTGCATACTGGAGGTATTAAACTCAATCCCGGGTTCAAAAAGCGAATTTGCTCCAACGTATTATTGAAGGACCCCTCCACGGCTGCTGAGAGCTGGGTTCTCAAGTTAGCAGCATCAGTTTTTGTATACGCAAGCTCCGCCTCAGTCTGTTTCAATGTCTGAACCTGCTTGTCATACAACACGTTCAAATCTTTAAAATTTTTCATCATGACAGCATTCTTTTGTCGTACAGAATCGACATCAGACTTTAGCTTTGCAGCAGTGCTCTCAGCCGTAAGCAGTTATTCAGGATCTTCTTTATTTCCTCTCGGGATGCTCGAAGCTCATTTGCAGCAATAATCTGAGCCACAAGGAGTTCCTCTCGGGTCTTCTTTGTTTTCTCCCTGGATGCCCGAAGCTCATTGAAAGTCCTGACAAACCTAGTCTTCACAGTCGCTAAACCCTGAACCAGGGACAAGCACTTCATAGCATTAAGCTCTATGAGGCTTAGCTTAACAACCCGGTTCCTCAGTAATACCTTTCTCCCAAAGGGACTCGGGTAACAACCTGGTTCCGCTAGAAGAAGAGGTAACCGAAGCCGGTGGAGGGGCAAGTGCCTGGGATGAGGTCACTGTTGGAGTAGATGTCGTCATAGTAGCTAGAGCCTTCTCCTTCGAGGCCTCTAAAACAACTGTTGTCACAACATTTGAAGCCTTACCCTTTTGGGCCTCGGAAAACTTTCGCTTCTTCAACCCAGGGCCAGTGGTCGTAGTACCTTTCCCTGATGGCAAAGTGGCGAGAAAAGGAGGGGGTTGAGATCACCTCGGTTACTTAGAGGTCAGTGGATTGCCAGAAGCCGAGGTGGAAGGTGTTGGTTTCTATGTATCGGAAGCCGGATTTGAGTGGGAAATAAAAGTAAAGGAACAATTAAAACAAAAAAGTCATTATAAATAAAACAACAATAGACATCCTCATACTCAATTGAGCGAGAAACCCAGATTGATGTTTGCAAATAAAGGAAGCAACGTTGGGATGACCGTGAGCTTCCTTATAAGCAGCTATCCAGGTAACCCAGAAAGCATTAGAATCCGACAAGTCAGTTTCCTCAAAACGGTAGGTGGAAGGAGGAAACTCATGGTGAGTGGAGTGGAAATTTCCACTCTACGTCCTTGGAATCAGCAGAACAAAAAAAAAAAGGTTGTTTGCCAGGTTCGGCAGCAACTTTGAAATACTTATTTTTAAAGTTTTTAAAGGAGTCTGTATATACAAGGGAGAGCTTGCGCTCAGTATGGCCCCAGATGGATGTCCATCCTTTTTTATTTGGGGGTTCCCTATCTGTCCTACCAGTTTGGACAGTAAAATAATAAAACAAAAGAGGAACGGTATTGGGAATTTCTAAGCATGCACAAAAATGTTCAAAAGCTTTTATGAAGCCCCAGATATTTGGATGAAGTTGTGAGGGAGCCAAATGAAGGTGATTTAAAACATTCATTTGAAATTCAGATAAGGGAAATCAGATCCCTATCCGGGTTATCACATCTTTGTAGAAAAAGAAAAAAAGAAGGGTTATCCCCCTCCATCAAAGAACAGATAAGCTCGTCCTTATCAGGGGGTGCACGCTAAAATCTTCTTGATTCCCAATAGGGAGTGCGACAACATCCTCCGAATTCAACTCAGACAACGTATGCAGTACTTCGTGGGTGACCCAAGGGAATTTGAAAATCGTAGAAGGGGAAAGGGAACCAGGATGAGATTCAGCACATTGAGACTCGGCAACTTGTTCTGAAGACGGATCCATAAATATCTACGTCAAACAAATAAAAATCATTAAAACAGTGACTTACCTGAAGAAGAATATTTTGGGTTGTGAGGAGAATTTATTGGACTACAAGAATCATTCGAGATAAAGATGAGGTCTTTAGACTCGTCAATGTTCTTAGCAGAATCAACAGGTCTACTCAGCACAAAACTGGCAATACTTGGCCTGGCGAGACTCGGTTTAGAGATACGCACCGGGTTATGACGACAAGACCCCAATAACGAATTAGCCATAGAATCGCAGTCGGACTCTAAGAGTTTGGTACTTTCAAAAACACAGTCAAAGCACGATTCGAGCTGCGTTTCAAGGACAGGTTCTAAGGAAAGGGTGAAAATACCTTGGGACAATGAAGAACCCGATTTCTGCAGTTCAGAACGTGGAGAAAAAAGAAGAGAACTATTAGGGGAAGCCCTAATGTCAAACCGAACCCTAGTCTCGTCTAAAGTAATTTTGTTTTCACGAACTTCGACTTTCTTTTTTTTGCTCACTCCACCAGTATGTGAGTGAAACAAAGCTTTTTCCCTTTCTTCTTCAGAAAGGGGAAGACCAAATAACCAATACCCAACCCTAGGGGGAATGGTTTGGCGTAACCTAGCCTTTTCTTCGGGAGAAATGCTCATTATGGACAATGAAAATAAAATGTAGCAAGAAAACTGTTCAAAGAATCGAAATACTCGCAACAAAGAAATAGCAAAGAAACTAGACCCACCCAGAAAACGACCAAAGATTGAAGTCATCTCAAGAAGAATCAACAAGTTATAATTGAAACAAAAGCGAAAACAGGAAGTTTAATGGTAGTGGGGATACCTATTTCTGCGAAGATTTCTTAAAGTCTAAGTGACAAAATGAAGGGAATAGTAGAAGCGAAGGTTCAAAAAACACAAAGGATACTCAGAAAAAAGAAGCAACAAAGCAAGTAGATGTAAATGCAAATGAAAGAAAATATATATAAACATAAAGAAGGATGCAGAGGTAACCGTTGGATTCGTGCAAAACGTTGCATAACCGTCAGACGTGTGTGCAAGCGTAACTGTCAGATACGTGCGAAACATTGCATAACCGTCAAATGTGTGTGAAACATCACGTCTGGGGGCAAAAAAGACCAATCAATTTAGAAATTCATAATTAGGGCGCAGTACTAAATGACATAGCATTAAATACGTATATGTATTGAAAGGGAAAACATTGCACGCCAACAGTGTGCTGCGGCTAATGATAAGACAGCTGTAAAAACAATTTCAAAACAGACGTTCTCTATTCTTCATATACGATAAGTAGGGCCCCTTATGACTGTATAGATCCAGGGGGCAACAGGAGTGTACAAATCCAGGAGGATAGAAACACACTCATTACTCGGATATGGACAGTCACGGTTGCAAATAAATAAATAACCCAGAATACACGAAAAATCGGGATCAAGCTGGAAGATGGAATTATATCAACAAATAAAAGTTGTACCGGCCCTCCGGGATATAAATGTTGTACTGGTCCTCTAGAATATAAATATTGTACCGGCCCTCCGGGATAAGTTTCTCATAATAATCCGAGTTAGGGAAAAACCTGTCGATTAGAACAGACAAACCCCGAAACCCGGATGATTGACAATAAGAAGGAATAAAAATTCATGGTCATAATTCAACCCGGCTTGAATGTCTGGGGGCAATTCACAGTCAAAATTCAAGGCAAAGGCAAAGAAAATACTCGCAAACGCGATCAAATGTAATGCACAGGAAGTTGAACAAATATACACCCCGGCAACCCGGACTATCAGATTACCGGACTGGAGGGCAACTGTTACGGACCCAGCATATGAGCCTAATATGATGAGGCCCAATAAGGGTCCATTAACTATGAATCTTAGCAATAACTGGGAAGATCTAAACAACGTGCATAACAGTTATCAAAGGAGATCCCAACAAACAGATATCTTATCTGATCAAGGGATTATATCCTAACTACTCGAGAGATGATATCTTATCTACTCAAGAGATTATATCTTATCTAATCAAGAAGTGGCAGCATTTGACCTAGAGGTAACACCCTTATAAATAAGAGGTACGCTCACAGGTATATTCATTCTCTCTTGATTCCATTATATAATGTCACTGTGCACACACCTCACAACCATTAGCTAAACGTCGTCTCAATTTCAAAGTGCATAGTGATCTACTTAATTAAGGATATTTCTTCTATAGATACCTCAGAGAGAATTATTGATCCAAAATCAACTCACTAACTATCCATCTAGACATTTTTGTTCTGAAAAATAGAACAAGTTCATTGGAGTGAATCAAGAATCCATTCAAGGAACAAAATCTCTTGTTTGAGATAATCACTTATGTGAGAATTGTTTGGTATTAATCGATACCACGGATTGATCAAATTTCACCATAATGATAATATTACACCGATTTTAATAATAACTATTCCGTTCCTCTAAAACGGAGATCCAGCAATTTGCCAGAAATCAATATGGGATCAACTCTCTCTCTGAAGGTGCTTATGAAGATTTAAACAGCTTCAGGAAGAAGATCACAGCACAAACAAACCACAAATTGGACGTGGGGTGTGTGCACTGTGAGAAAGGAAAAAGAGAGAGTAACAGTGTATGTGTACCTTTCACCTTTGGTGTGTATGGCTATTTATGCTTACTGACCTGTGGTGAAATGAGGAAATTGTTCCTATTCTTGATCGTGATCTTGAATGGATATTGTGGATAATAACCTTCTGTATCTTCTTTGATCTAGGAAATATTTAGAACTTCAATCTTCTTTATCCTTTCCATAAATAACTTCCTTAGCTGTCTTGGACCTTTTGAACTTAGCCCAATATAAAAGATCCGTAACAGTTGCCCCTCATCTTGGTTATTGAGTAGCCTGGATGACCGAGATGAACATAATGTTGTCTTTATTCTCAGGGCCGAGTTAATTATCTTTATTCTCATGACCGACCTTATTTTCCGAGGTTGTCCGAGATTGAAAGAAGTCTCTTTGTGTAGAGGCGATCTCATTTCCGACTTAGGATGAGACAAGGGAAGTTTCTCGTGTAGGGCTGATTACCTTTCTGACTTGGGCCGACAAAATGAGAAAATTCTCGTGAGATCGGCTTCCTTTCCGACCTTGGCCGAGATAATGAAGCGTTTCCTTCTGCTAAACCTATCTCCTTTTTCCCATTCCAATTTCCAAGGCAATGAAGCTCGCCTGCTGTCGTTTTAGACATATGAAATGACGCGCCTCCTTAGCATTAAATGCTCTGCCATTTCTTTGCACGTCTCTAATCATGACCCTATGCTGTCAAAAGTCTATTTTGCCCCTGTCTCTTGATTAACTGTCCATAATTGATCATAATTGCCCCAGTAATTATGCACGTTTGTCAGTTTTTATTTTCAATTTTCGACAGTTACCATTTTCACTTTCGTGGGTGCCAACAATTTCATTCCACTATTACATCCTATTCCTCGCCTTTCCCCTTTCTATCGAAACTTAAGCTTATTCTTGCTGCCTGCTTCTGCTCTGGTATTCTTGCCTCTCGCATTCGCATTTCTGGTGCTTCTCCTTGTTCCTTTTCGAAACATATTTCTCCATTCCAGTTATTTTCCCTTTATCTCTTCACTTTGTGATTCTGCATTATTCCTTTCCTCCTCCTGTTTTTCTTTTTTGGTGATTCCCATTTCTTTTGCTGGGTTTCTACCTCTTTCTCATTTCCTGGTTCTGTCTGTTTTTATCCTTGATTTCCCCCATTCATCTTCTAAGCTCTGTAATGCCAAAACTTACCCCTGAGGAAGAGGCTCGTATTGCTGACAGAGTCTCTCCCGGTGTGGCTTTTTGGTTTTTTGGTAAACCCTTTAGTGAGGAAGATAAAACTAAACGATTCCTTCGAACCCCTAGTGGTGGTTCCAAATCCTCAAAAAATTCCTCAGTTGCCAAACCTCCTACAAAAGCCATAACAGGTTCTAATATTAGGCCTGTCAAGGATTCTAGAGGTCGTATTTCTTCCTCAAAAAATGTTAGGGTTTCTTCACAAAATGTGTAAAGTTCTGATACTAAATCCACTAGGGAGACTAGAGTTCAAACTGTGACTTCTTCCGCCCTTCCTCTAAGATCTTGCCCGCCAGAACCTCTTCCTGAAGTCCGATTTGATCCGTGCACAAAGTGTATGGACAGGTTCATGTACTTAGCCAGTGCGGGTTTCGACAAGGATGCCGAGGACGTGCTAGATGCGTGCCGGCATAATCCCGTAGCTGTCATTCCTTCATTGCCCCCGCTTAGGGCCGAGATATCCTCTGAAAATGTGTCGGTCGATTCCTTCCGACTTGCCGACTCCCCCTCAGGTATCTTTTGCTGATCATTATCTTTTTTGTTATCGTAGGTTTTCATGGAACTCCCTTCTGTGGAGGTCGTTGAGGAGTCTCGGTCAAGCGGTTCTCGTTCCGACAATCTCTCTCCTGCTCTGATAAACCGATTTCCCTGGGTGACCTTTGAGGTTTTAAGTACCTCGTCTTCTATGAGTCCGGAGGGCATAGCCGCCCTCCCTGTAGGAAATCAAGTAGGTTTTTCAGTTCGCCATCCCGGCTCTCATGTGCCGATCTGCTCTAGTGCCGAGCAGGACGAATCTAGTTTCTTCTTTTTCTGTGCCGATGTAATCACCCGCTTGGGTATTCGTTTTCCTTTGTCCGAGTTCGAGATGAAGCTTTTGAAGCATTTGTCTTTAGCTCCTTCACAGCTTCATCCGAATGGTTGGGCTTTTATAAAATCATTCGAAGATTTGTGTATTAATTTAAGAATTCCTTGCTCGGTCCCTGTTTTT